>SRPU01000610.1:0-16100 GCA_018360185.1 Claviceps lovelessii | reverse complement strand
TTAAAAAAAAAAAAAAAAAAACAACATCTACGTCAACAAAGCGGTTGGTGCCTCTTTGCCTCTAATATGGTCTTGGGGCTATAGAGCACCGCATTTGCGAGATGAACTCTAATAGGGATCGGAGAGAAGGGCGACAGGAATACTTCTGGGAGGGGTTCCGTTTGGGCTATGCCGTTTATGCTATGGCTCTTTTACTAAGAATGCTTTTAAGTATATTTTACTTTTTATTTTTTTCTCTCTTTATTTTTTTATTTCTTTTCTATCTTTACTTGTCTTTACTTATCTTTATAAATCTAAATATTTCCCTTTCTTTCCTTCTTTCCTTCTTTCCGTTTTCCCCCCATCTTCCTTTTATTTCTACACTTGTGCGTTTTATTAATTCTGTGTTCCTTTACCCTTGCCGTCTTGCGTCCAAGCTGTATCTGACCTTCTTTTCATCCCCCGTTCAATGGCTCTCTTCTATTCATGACTGCAAAAAACCCTTTCTCGACTCATCCCATTGTTTTGCCACACAGTCAAAAGAGTCTGCGTGCCATGGCAAATCGCCTTCGGTCTTCTTAGATCCGGGCCTGTCCGTGTGCATTGAGTAACGACAGTGTCACGCCGAATTGCACGGACCGGAGGCAGGTTACAGGACCAGCAGCACAGGCTCAAGTGCTGAGTTTGTCTCGTATGAATTGCCCCGAATAGCGTTCCCCTGAGAAAGCCAACGATTTCAGAGTCTGCCGAATGGAGCTTCGAGTCCGCGCTCTGTAGAATCACAGGTTGCATGTCTTTTACCCGCGAATGCAGCAAGACCGCCTTCTCCGTGCTCCCTAGAACGATCTCCTCCGACTTTGGGTACCAAATGCAACTCCCATGTCCAAGAACCAGATGGTCTCCCCACGCCATGGTGTCAAACTTGGAAGGCCAGAAACGCCACAAGTTGCCATTCAATCGGTTATAGGTATATTCCAACTACGTGGCTAAAATGAATCGGCAATACGAAACGTGCTGCTGCCATCTTTCTTCACAACCAGACCCATTTGCGTGATGACCGTGTGCCACGCCACAGACTTGCAGGCCTCACCTCTAGCGGGCTTTGAGGTCCAAAAACCGTATCCCCTCAAATACATCGAGAGTTCCTAGCTGCCATCGCAACAGGTTTCCGTTGGGTTGCCACGTGTTCTGGTCAGGTGCATCCGTGAATCCAGTTGTTTATATGACCGTACATGGGCACATCCAGTCACAGACTACGACTCTCATTTCCTCTCCGGCAGCACTCCTAAACACCGTAAAAAGACCTATACACAAAGCTCACCACGTTCCGAGTACAAAGGCATGGCCTTCAAACCAGACAAGTCTCATATGAACTTGAGTCGACCAGTGATTGTGACGAGCCAGGAGCAGATGTTTTGGGGATTTTCGTCCGGAAAATCATCCCAATTGCTATTGAATCAAGTAACAGCGACAACTTCCTTTCCTTCTTCTTTGCCCAACGCCGCAGCAATGGAATAGTCATCAGTTTCAAATATTTATCATGTCCCTTTTCTTTAGCCGATTTCCAAGTCTTGATCCCCCCCCGCCCCATTCCGGTCGTCCCTAGACATTACAGATTCTGGAAGCCATCACTACCTCTCACATGTCAAACTCGCTGATCTGAAGCGTCATTCCGGCATTGTATCGCTCAAAACGCCAGGTCCCGCACCGCCTCGAAACGAGCTGTCTCGGAGAGACTCTTCCAAGCGTCCGTACTCGGCCTCGAGCTCCTCCTTGTTGGTGCACTTTGTCGCCGACTGAAAGTCAACCAGACGCGCCTTGCCCCCCTGAACGAGGAAGTTAAACCTGTTGATATCACCGTGCTTGATGCCCAGCGCATGCAGCCTGCCCAGAACCTCCTGGCAGGCCGCCAAATCGCCTGGCTTGGCGGTTTCTCCTCCCAGGTCTTCCATGACCCAGCCCATGACCCGGCCGGCCTCGGTGACGTGGCCGAGAAACTTGGGACCAATGTCCTTGCCCTCGATCCACTCGTAGGCGGTGGTTTCCGCCTCGAAATAGGGTATCTTCCAGGGAAACTCGGCGAATTTGACAATGACGGGCGTCTCAAAGAGCTCATGCGACACGCGTTGGATATTTTGTTGCAGCCGCTCCGGCTTCTTCAGCTCCAGGATTTCAATACGCCTCGGGTGCCAGGTATGCGTTATACCCGCGAGTTCGACCTTCTCGTGACGGTCAAAGAAGGGCTTGCCCGTAGCCGGGTCTTTGGAGATGTGGCCCTCGTTCCAATCACCCGGAGGGAAAGGCGGCAGCATTGGAATCAAACGCGGCGCAAAGGTGAGACGCTTCGCGGGTATGACGCCCGGCGCAAGCATGACATACTTGACATGCTTGCCGTCTACCAAGAAGCGGTAATAGCTGTCGTCGTTTCCGTCCATGTCAACCTCCAGGGTCAACAGTTCCACGTTGTTGTTCGTTGCGGACATCGCCATAGCGTTATCGTCAGTTCCGAGTCGAAGGGGGTGCGGGTGCATTGGAGAAGACCAAGTCTTGGTCAAGGTAGTTTCCGAGGGTTTTATGCACTGCAGTCACGCTGATGCCTACATACGCAGACCGGCGACCGTTTGGACTGGCCGATTGTCTGAGACATCTGCGGTTGGGCATGAAAATCACGCGTTCGGTCTTGAACCGGGGAAATGGCACATCATACAGTGGATCGTAAGTAATTACAACTAAAAATTATATGGCGAACCGTTCGGAATTACTTGCGACGCACTGCTGCCCAATGTCTATCATGCCGGATTGACAACCGGGAGCAAATGATTGTGCAGCGGCGCTCACAACGATGAGTTAGCCACTTTCGAGAGCAATGTGGAAAGGCAAGGTGGAGGGATGCTGCAGTCGTTTCAGCCATGTATCGATTGTGTCAGTTTGTATCGAGATCCCCCGAGTGTATCACTCGAGTCTGTCGCTCATTGAGTGTAACTTTCCCGTAGCGCGCAATATGCTCAACCAGTCCATCTTTTGTAAAGTTGTTCCTGAAATGTCGTTCGTCCTCGGTGTCATCACAGCAGCCCATGCAGTAAACGCCCCAGTCAGCCGAGCGACCAGACGGATCGAAATAAGGTGCCGAAATGATGGACATGTATCGCCGATACCTTGTCGTCGCGCTGTCTGGCTGCGGCCTCGGCACAGCCATTCCAGAGGACTGTTCGGCCAATTTGACCATAGCTTGTCGATCGAAAAGTTGAATTCGTTTTCTAGATATTCGACCGTCATGACCGTAACGACCCGGCAGACTGCACACTCTGGGCAAAAGCCGTAGTCTCTCTTTTCGTATCTTATTCTTGCGGGTCGCTTCCCAGATATTTGCGGGCAGGTACGCGGCGCTCGATGTGAAGCAAAAGTAGCATACGCGCTTGCAGGTAATCAGGTAGATATAGGGTCCTGTCCGGTCGCAGCTTGCGCATTTAGAGACACATAGAGTCTCGTATAATGTTATGCAGTCGTAAGAGGCTGCACCGATGCTAAGTATAGCCCGAAGGACGTTGGGGCAATGCCGACGCACCATTGCGTACTGATGCAACGAGTCCACGAGGTCCATTGCACGGCGGTTTACTTGTCGAAATGCCGAAAGTGACGGCAGATCAAGTACAAGGAGGATCGGGGCAATGAGCTCGAGCGGAAGCAAGTCGAGCAAACCAGCTGAGCACGTCGCTTTGAGGGCATGTCGTCCATCGTCAAGAGGACATGCACTCTCGAGTTTGGCGTCGTCCAAAGTATTATCGACGATTCCAACACTCCTGCACGACTCAAGCGGTTCCTCCTCCTGCCCAGGGATCCATGGAGTCATCGGGATGGTGTCTAGATGTGCGACAAGAGGGTTGATGTTGGGATTGAAGTTGGCGTTGAACAGCCGAACGTCGCCAAGGGACTCTCTTAGCGTGGAGAGCCACGAAAAATGCACGGTCTGGTCCGCCACGGACCACGAAACGGCCCGAGCCGCGCAGGTACCCAGGTGGCTACAGTGGGTCAGAGGTAATTCCGAACATTTTTGAGTTGACCTATTATTTAAGAAGCTACACATCTTTAGGTAATAGTTTCTTTATAACTTTAGTTTTAAAATAAATTATAACTTTAACTATACTATCTTTAATATATTATAAAACTAGTAGTATAATTCAAATTAAATAACTTTACTAAATAAAAATATTATTGTTGGTATTCCTTAGGATACTAGTGATTCTCTAAGGAATACTAGGTGAAGCCGGGCTCTTATCGACATAAGGTAGGGTCTGCGAATATATTTATAAAAGTCTCTGTCTCTCTACTAGAATTAGTGCTATCTAAAGGGGCATTTTATTGCTAGCCTTAAAGCTATATAAATGCCATAGCAAATGCTAGTGAAAACTCTACTTATTACGTAACTAACTAGCTAGGGGTCTTGGTTAGGGGTCTTAGTTAGGGGTCTTAAATAATCCTAGGGGTTCTAGGCGATTAATAGTGCAGTAATTTTAATACTTAGAATTCTCTTTTTTTATAAAAAAGAGGAATTGTGTTACGTGCTAGATGTCACACGTAAATAGGGGGTACTCACACAATAGGTGTGGTACGTCATAAAGGTTATAAAGAGAGAACACTTAAGTTATAAATAGGTGGTTAAGTATATATATAGTTAAAGTTATTGTTCTCTAAGCTAGATATAGCAGAACCCTTCTTTATAAGGTAGGTTCTACCTCTAGGGGTAGACTATAATAGGTCCCCCCTTTATAGAAGAAAAGGTAGCTTATTTTAAGCTAAAATAAATAAATAAATAAAGAAAAGAAAGAAATTATTATAGAATTCTATATATAAAAGGGTTATAAACTAACCTATAGGAGTTATATATAAAAGTAAAAGATAAAACAAAACTAAGCGGACTATTATATAACTTATAGACTAAATAATATTTATAGTAGAAATCCTAAAATAGTTACTATAATTCTATAGTATTTAGTATACCTATGCCTTTCCTATTCTTACTAGTTATCCTTATTATTAGTAGATATATTATTATTAGTAAAACCCTCTGCTTCTTTATTAGAGTTATTAATAAATATATTATTTATAAAGGAAATCTTCTCTTTAAATATATTATTCTTTAGGGAACCCTCTTCCTTAGATATATTATTCTTAGAGGGATTTTTCTTCTCTTTATTATTAAATTTATTAAAGAGTATACTAAATACCTTAAAGCCCTTAGACTTTATATTATTTCCCTTATTATAGTTTAGGTTATTAAAGTCTATAACCTAGTATTAGTGCCTTATTATAAAGTGGATATTTTTTACTAAAGTATATTATACTATAGGGTTAGTAAGGACTCTTTTAAAGACTATTTATTTATAGTAATTAAATACTATATTAAGAATAAAGATATTAAAATCTATTACTTTAGCTTTAACTACCCTTTAAAAGATAGCTAATTTTAAATTACCCTTAAGCTGCCTTATACTTATATTAAAATCCTACTTTACTTCCTTAAAGGCTAAGCTATATTACCTTTTCTAAGTTTTATTAGTATAAACCTTATTTTTTATTTCTATAGTTATTATACTAATATACTTAGTAAGTTTATAGGTATCTTTAATATATTTATAATAGGCTTTATAGTATATATTACTTTACTATAAGCAGTATTTTATAAAGATATTATTATAGTCTTTTACCTTCCTTAGGTAGGTAAAAGCCCTATACTAAGTATTAGGATTATTATAGGTTTTAATAAGATAAATAAAGAAGTTAATAAGGAGCTAGGCCTTACTATTATAAAGGAGAATAATTTTATCTTTAAGGTTTAATATATTTTTAATACTACTTTTAGCGTAGGCCTAAAGGTTTTACTTAGTAAAGGTTTTATTAATATAAAATATAATATTTAGTAGGAGCTAGGTAAAAGCCTTTATACTAAGTTTTACTATATATTAAATAAAAGATATATTTAACTTTAGCTAGCTAATAGCTAGTAGAAGATAATATAGCCTATAAAGCTTATAAAGTAGAAAGGTTTTATAAAAACTACCCTTAATAAGGTTTTTAGTAGTTATAATATAGTATAGCTTAAAGATAAAGGGCTTTTTTATTTAAATAATACTACCTATAGTATTTACACTATAATAAGCCTTATAATATAAGTTGCCTAATTTAATAAGAAATTAAAGGGTATTTTTATAATTCTAAGTAATTTCCTCCCTAGTTAATATAGTTACTTAGAATAAAGTTAGTATAGTATAGCTAGCTATTTTAGTTTTAGGTTATAAGGCTTAGGGAAACTTATATTTTATATAAAAAGTAATAGTTTTATATAAAAAAAACTAGCTATTACTAAAGAGATAATAAAATATATAGTAATATATAAAGAAAGCTAAGAATAATAATAAAGAAAGAGATAAGAGCAACCTATAGTAAAAGGGAAATAATATTATTAATTATAAGAAAAAGGGTAAAAGAGTTATAGTAAGGTAAGTTTTTATGCTATTTAGTGTATACTAAGGCAGCTAGGCTATAGCTTTAGCTAAATAAATATAGTAGCCTTAAGATATTAAGGTTTTCTATAATTTAAGGCATACTTTAGTATTAGGAAGGTTTTCTATATTTATTAAGATATAGTTTTTATATAGCTTAGGTTAAGAATATATATATGCTATATTTATATTTAATATAAGCTAGGTATAGGTAGGATTCTATAGGGATTATGCATTTATAGTAATAGTTATTATAAAAATTAATATAGCTTATTAAACTATATTATACCCTACTAAATCCCCCCCTTTTATAGTAAATGCTCTATATTAAAACACTTAAACTTAATAGTATCTTAAGTAATAGCACTTAAACTTTTATAGAAAAAACGCTACTAACTAATAGGTATAAGAAAATATTTAATAGCTTAGAATAAGCTACTAAAAAGATTATTTAAACTACCCTTTTTTAGCATAGCCTTTAACCTAATAAAAAATAATTATTTCTTAGTAGTAGGTGGTTAGCGCTTATAGTATATAGAATATATATAGTATAAGGAAATTAGGGAATCCTCTCTATTATACTTAAAGGAAGTTACTAAAGCTATTATTCTAAAGGTATCTACCTTTAATATAGTTAGGGTATATATAGTAGCAGCTACTAAGGTTTTAATAGTTTTTACCTTAGTTTAAAGCATTTTAATAGAGTTTTTAATAGTAGAAATTAAGGTAGCTATAGTAGCTTTACTCTTCTTTAGTATAATAAGGTAGGATTTTATATCTTTAATGCCTTTTACTATAGGTATATTTTTAGTAGCTTTCTTAATTTTAGTATTAACTATCCCTAAAGCCTTATTTTTTATAATATTATAAACCTTTATAAGGCCCTTAAAGCTAGTATAATATATTTTAAGTTATTCCCTATAGTTTATTATAATAAACTTAAGGGCTTCTATAGCTACTTCTAAAGTAGTAATATAGGTAAGAATATCCTTTTATATATTAGTAAGCTATATAGATATAATAGTAGTAATTTTAGTATTAGGCTTATAGATTTCTATAAGGTAAAATTTGCTAATAATTACTAAAAGGCTGCTAAGGGTACTATTTAAATAACTAAAGGTATTACTTATATATTTAATAATAACAATAGCTTTAGAAGGGAGCTAGTAGGTTTAGAAGCGGTTTTTATAACTACCCTTATTCTTCTAAATAAAAATAGTGGTTTATAAGGTATTATAAGCTATATAAATAATAGGGATTTCTAATTTACCTTTAATATAAGCTTTATTACCTTTTATAGTAGCTACTATAGCCTTATAGTTTTAAGTATTAAGCCTTTTAAAAATATTAATATAGTAACCTATAACCTTTAGGTATAAATTATAAAGGGGGTTATCTTTTTTTATACTAAATCTATTATAGCTAATCCTAGCGCTAGCTATAGTAAACTCTACACTATAGATATAGATAGTATTTATAAAGCTCTAATTCTTTTTCTTAAGCACCTAGTTATTATAATAGCGCTATTTAGCATAGTTCTTATTAAGGTTAACTTTAAATAGGAAGGTAAATTTATTTACTTTATTATAGGGTATATATATTCTACCATTAGCCCTTATAAATTAGTGTAAATACTAATATATTTAGCTATTAAAGATATATTTAGCTACTTTATTAGTAGTAGTTATAGAACCTAGGCCTATTAGGGCCCCTTTCTTAATATTATTAGTATTATTATTATTTCTATTAAAATCTATATTCTTTAAGTTAAAAAGCCTCTCCTTATTATTATTAAGGGCAGTAATAGTTAGGGTAATATAAGCTATATTTATATTCTTACTATTACCTATAAAGAATATATTATTTTAGGTAGTAAAAGCTTCCTTTAGCTAGTTAGTTAGAATATTAGTATTTTAAAGGTAAGGGTTAAAATTAAGTCCTAGTAGGTTAGCTAGGTTAATACTATAGCTAGCTATATTATTTTTAAGTTTTATTATTAATTACTTAAGGAGTTTAGTTAGAAGCTATAAGTAAGGGCTTAGCCTAACTAGGGCTTTAATATAAAAAATAGAGGTAAAATCTAGGGTATTATTATATACTTCCTACTATAATATTACTTACTTATGCTACTACTAGCTACTAGTGTAATAATTATTAAAGATAATACTAATAGCTTTAAGTATATAAATTTAGTAAATAGCTAAGGAATAAAAATTTTATAAAAAAGGGGGCAAAGGGTATATAAATAGTAGTAGGGAAATTTTATAATAATAGTGTAGATAATTATAGTATTATAATATATAGCTATAAAAAAAATATAGAAAGTAATAAGGAAAGAAAAGTAAAAAAGAAAGGGAAAGTAAAAAGGTTAAAGAAAGTATAGAAAGTAAAGGTTTTTTATATACCCTAATAAGGCTATAAAAGTAAGCTTAAGGTAAGCTTTTATAGTATATAGGGAGTTAGAAAATAATTAATATCTTCTACTAATAAGAATTTCCCTATATATATTTATAAAATTAAATATAAAACTAGCTTAACTAAAATATTTATTAATTAGAAGGTACTACAAAACCTTTCTTATAGTATTCCTTATTCTAATTAATAATATTTTTAGTAAGGTACTTATTAACTATTTTAGTAGTATTAATATATATCTCTTCCTTAGAAATCTATTAATTATCTTTAGTAGAATATTCTTTCTAGTAAATTAGAAAATTAATATAAGGCTTCTTACCCCTTTTTTAAAAGAATTATATATAATAATTCTAAATCCTTTTAATTTCCTAATAGTCTACCTTACCTAAATTAGTTAAATCTACTAGGGGTAGTATTAGTTTAGCTTTTTTAAAAGAATCCTTACCCTACTATAGTTTCTAAATATATACTATAGAAACTATAGGGTAGACCTATAAAGTTAGTAAGAAATTAAAGTAAAAAGAAAGGGGAGAGATCTACTCTAAAACCTTATATAGTCTAGTATACTAAGGAAACTACTTTTTCTTAGGCTTACTTAAAAGCTTATAGCCTAAGTAAAGTCTAAAGTATACTATATCTTTAATACTAATATCCACTAGGTTATGCTTAGAATTATATTAGATTTTTATAAGTACTATTACTATTATAATAGTATACTTAGCTTCCCTTTAGTATAACTTTTAAAGTATTAAAAGGTTAGTATTCTTTAGGTTAATAATAGATTTATTTAAATTTTAAAGAAGGTCTATTACTATAAATAGCTTATAACTAAATATAAGCTTATTAAGTAAATAGTTAATAAAAGCTATAGCTATATTATTAAAGTAATACTAAAGCACTAGGAGTATTAAAGGCTAGGGGGTATCTAGGTTTATTATAGTATAGTACTATATAGCGATAATTACTATTTAGTTTTTACGCTCCACTACTCTATTAGTCTATAGGTAATACACTATAGCTATAAGGAATTTCACTCTTAGCTTATAAAATAAAGTAGTTTAAAGTTTAGAGATAAATTTTAGGTTCTTATTATTAATAATTTTTTATAAAAAACCTTAGTTAGTAAGGTAAAGCCCTTTAAGGAGAAGTTTAGCCTAAATTTCTACTAAATACTCCTTATAACTAGGGATAAGAATAGTTTTCTTACTAAAAAGGTAGTTAATAGGGTAGAGTAAGTTATAGGTAGTAAATCCCTTTACTGCCTATATTATATTTAAAGAGCTAATTTTTAGTATATTTATAATAAAGTCTAAAGAGATACTATAGAAAGGTATAGGCTTAGTTTAAAAAAGTTTTATCTCTTCTAAAGCTTATAATTAAAAAACTATATTTTCCCTATAGATGCTATAGTAGGCTATATAGGTATATATTTAGCTACTTATTTATAGAAAGTATATAGTAAAGAGCTCCTTTACTATTCTTCCTATATTAAAGTAGTAAGTATTATTATAAGTTAGTTAAAGTAAAGTTTTTATATAGTTTTAAGGGATATAGAGTTAGTATAGTTCCTTTAAATTATAGTAGTAGAGAAGTCTATTATTTTAAAGGTCCTAGCTATATAGGGGGATTTATAGCTAATTCTAATTAGTTTAGCGCTACTTCTCCCTATATATAGTAATACCCTTAATAATTTAGCTATACTTTATATTATACTAATACCCTACTATAATAAAATCCTTTAGATTTTTATTTATAATTATAGTAGCTATAGATTCTTCTTTAAAGTATATATAAGCATTAAGTTTATTAAATTTACTATAATTTATTACTTCCTAGTAGCTAATATTTATAAGTAATTAAAAAAGGGCATTAGGTATTATGTTTAATATGCTAAGAATGTAAATAATATAGATTTTAAACTGTAAGAGGTAATTTATAACTTTAGCTAGCTTAAGGTTAGCTTTATTAAGGTTTATTATTATAAGTAAGGTATACTAAATAATACCCTTTACTAGTAAGTAATTAGTAATAATATTTATAGCTAATAAGTTAGATTAGGCTATTCTTCTTAGCTTCCTTATTCCTTATATAATAGCAGTAACCTTTACTTTTATTAAGCTATACCTCTTTTTAATAGCTAAGGTTAGTTAGAAGAGGAATAAGATAGGGCAAAGCTTATTATTACTAATATCCTTACTAGGGATGCTAATACTATTCTAATTAATAGCTAATTAAAAGGTATATAGGCTAAAGCCCTCCTTATATATATTAATTTTAAAGAAAAGGGGTTTCTTAGGGTTATAGTGCTAAAGTAGGATTTTAATGTATAAGAGTTCTTAAATTAATTTAAAAGATATAATTTCCTACTTTAATAGTATAAAATTTGCCTATTAGGCTATATGCTTTTATATTTATTTAAATAACCTAATAGGGAGCTTGTTTTTTTTATAAAGGTTATAAAGAATTCTAGTCTTCTTATCCTATAGGGGTTTAATATATAAATTAAACTAGGGGACCCCTATATAAAGAAAGCTAGCTATACTAATAAAGGTTTTAAGAGTTAAAAGTATAGTAGGCATTTAGAGGTTCTTAAAGGCCTTAATGTAGTTATTAGTATTAGTAATACCCTCTATATTTATAATAAAACCTAAAAGCTAAATTAAGAAATAGCTAATAAATAACTTCTTAGCTATAATATATAGGCAGTACTTCTTAAGAATTTAGAAAATAATCTTAAGGTAAGCTAAGTATTCTTTAAGGGTATTAGAGAAAATTATAATATTATTAATATATACTTATATAAAGGCTTAATGCTTATAGAATTACTTATCTATAAAATGCTAAGTATATGCTAGGGAATTTTTATATCCCTATATTATAACATAGGATACCTTAATTCCTCTCTTAAAGATTATTACTATTTTATTATAGTGCTTATACTATACTAAAAGTTAGTTAAAAAAACTAAAAGTATTTAAAAGGGATATTTAATACTTTCCTTATGCATTCTCTATAATATTACCTTAGTTAGGTAAAGGGTATATATTTAGAATAGTAATGCTATTTATAGGCCTTATATTAATTACTACTCTACTTTTATATTCTTTTTTAATATTATGCTAAATAAGGAAGCTAAGGTATAGGTATAGTGCTTTCTTACCTACTTTAAAGTAGAATACCTTACTTACCTTATACTTTTTATTAAAGATTTTATAGAATTTCTTAAAATCTTTCCTACCTAAGTAATATACTTATAAGGGTTTTAGCTAATTTTACTATTTATTAATAAAATTAATATATATTTATTTCTCCTTAGGCATTAGTACTACCCCCTAGTTATAGTAAATATTATATTTATTAGTAAGTTTAATAAGTTTCTTTATAGTAGTAGGGTTAAGATTTATAATCTTAATGCTAAACTTATTTATAATAAATAGTATATTATTTAGGTATATAATACTATATAAAGGAATACTACTATTAACTACCTTTAGGTTAAGGTTATTAGCATTTCCTTTAATATTTCCTTTAGCTTTAAAAAAAAGAATATCCTTTAAAACTATTAGCTTCTTATAGCCTTTAAAGATATTAATATCTTAACTATAGAAGGTAGAAAAATTCTTAATATTATTTATAATAAAGTAGGAGTCTATAGAGTTTAGTTTATAGAGGTTTTCTAGTCTTTAGTTAGGCTTAATATAGATTAGGAAATCTATAAAGTTATAGATTAGTAAGCATTTAGCCTATATATAATTTATAATACTATTAAAAATCTAGCAGTTCTTTAAGATAAAGTAATAGATACTTATTACCTTATATGCTATATAGTCCTTCTAAAAGACTGGCATAACTTCTAAGCTATATAGCAGTATAGTAATGTAGTATATTACAATAACCCTTCTAGTTAAAATTATATTAGTAGGGCAGAAAATGCAGCTAGGCACTGTTATATTATATATAGATTAAAAAACAACCCTAGGGTTAATAAAGTTAATTTTAATGCTATAATTATATATAAAATCTATACTAATTAATAATTTTAATATAAGTTTCTCTATTATATTAGTAGTTATAGTAAAGTAGCTAAATACTAACTTTCCTTTAGCTTTCCCTTTAATATAAAAGTTAAAGGTAGTGATTTTTATAATATAAAAGGAGGAATTTATACTATTTATAGGTTTAGGCTTCTAAGTTCCCTATTAAATATTATACCTATTTTATTAAAGCTACTCCTTATTAATTAATATTAATAAAGTTTCTATATTAAGGTAAATTTTATAGTCCTACCCTTAGTTATTAAAGTAAAGGTTAACCTTAAGGTAGGTAGTTGCCTTTTATTTTCTAGTAATTTCTAACTAATATAGCCTTACTATAGCTTTAATAACCTAGCTATTAGTTAGTTCTCTAAATACTATAATTTTCTTATAGTATAAGTTAAGGGGAAGTATTAGCTCCTTTATATAAAAAGTGTCTATAAAGTTAGATTTATTCTTATTTAAGTTACTTTTAATAATGCCTTTCTTAACTATATAGTATTTTAATAAGGTAAGGTAGAATTCCTTAGCTTCTATATTAAAGTTATTTACTATAACTATATAGTTTATACTATTACTATTCTTAGGCATCTATTTCCTATAAAAATAAGGTTTATAGCTTTAATAGTTATACTAAAGGCACCTAAAGGATTTATAATAGTAAGGCTTAGCCTCCTCCTACTACTTAAAGGTATTTACCTCCCTAGCGTTAAAGGTAGATATAGGTATATTTCTATTAGAGTCCTTAGGGAACCACTATAGGGCCCCTTTATAATCCTTATAAAAGTAACTATAATTTAGCTAAAAAAGGTATAATTAACCTTATAGCTAGTAGTTTCTACTATTATACCTATTATTAGCATTGCAGTATTGCTTATAGCTTTATAAGTATTAGTAGTAACTACTCTATTAATACTACAGTAGGCTATAACTACTACTATAGTAGCTATTATAATAAGGCAGTCTATTTTAGTAGGCTTCTACTATAAAATAAGGGGTATTATTATTTATTAAGTTTAAGTCTTTTATAAGAAGGTAAGTAGAAGCCTAGACTTTACCCTTCTTAGTTTTATAATAGGTTTTATTACTTAAAATAAAGTCCCTTAAGTCTTATCTCTTACCTTTTATTAAATTAATATATATATTCTAGTAGTTAGATTTTACTAATTAGAAATAGATTTAGTAGAGTTTTATATAGAGCTTATAGTAAAGATAAGTAAAAAGCTAAAAGTTAGTAAATTCCTTATTAGCCCTAGTGTAGAAGAAAATCTTTACTATAAATTTTTATAAAGATATTTTAAATAATATATTATCTCTAGTAAATTTAGCTTAGTTAAGCTAGGCTATAGTGTTTTAAATTTTAATACTAAATTCCTTCTTAATTATAGTAAAAACTAACTTAAGATTATAAAATATTATAGCCCTTTCTTTATTATTAAGGTGCTAGCAATACTAGGTATAAGCAGCACTATAAAAGAGATACTACATTTAATACTTAATTTACTCTTAATAGCTAATACTAGTATAACTATAGTAGTCTTTAACTACTTAAATCTAGAGGTCTATATTAGTAAATATAGTGGATTTACCTTTATATTTAATAGCTTTACTATTAATTTTATTTAAATCTATTTTAGAGTTAAGGTATTTAATATCTCTAAGCTTTTAAGAGGGTTTTACTAAATAGTTAAAGATTACTAAAGCGTAAGCAGTATAATCTTTATAAAAATACTTCTCTTTAAAGTATTATTTTACTAGTATAAATAATAGCTTTTAAGTATATATAGTATTTCTAAAAGGTAGCTTTTTATAAAGAGAGAGATTATATAAAGTCTTATAATATTTACTATTAGCTAGCTACCCTTTAAATTAAGCGGTTTTAGTATATTAGCTAGTAATAGCTACTAAGCAGGATAGTTATACTTACTATATACCTATAGTTCTAAAGAATACTATAAGGTATTATATATTTAAGGTTAGAACTTACCTAAAGGGAAATAAAGAGTGTTAAGCTAGTTTTATAACTTACTAGTAGGATTTTATTAGCTTAAATAAGTTTAGGGCTATTATTATATAGGTAATTATATTATTAATTTCCCTAGTATTATTATAGTGGATTTTATTAAAGATAGCCTCCTACTAATTATATATATTAGCAAGAAATTATCTAAATTTATTATTTATATTAGGTTTATATTAGTACCCCTAAGCCTTTATTATCTTAGAAAGAGGTATATATTTTATATAATTTTTTAAAGAGGGGGAACTTACTTTATTTTAGTTAATTTTTATAGAATTTAGAGAAGCTTTTAGAAAGGTAGCTAGTATGCTATAAGCTAAATAAGAGTAGGTTTTTAATTTTAGAATAGTTTTCTAGTAAGAACTAGCGCTAATATAGTCTCCTTTCTATAAGAAGGCGTTATTTTCCTTAATATAAGATAAGATATTTAGGGTCTCTAAAGGTTCTCTAATTTCTATACTTAAGGATTCCTTTATTAAGGTATCTTTAGAGATATTATATATTATTATATTATTAGTGTTTTTTAAGCATTTTAAGCTATTTTTTAGCGTAGTGCTTTTAATCTTTAGCACTAGGTTTACTCTTTTAAAAAGGCATTTAAGCTTAGCCCTATAAATAATACCTTTTACTGTTTTTTACTTAGTATTAATAATTATAAAATCTATAGGGTTTTAATAAATTAGTCTTTTAATAATAAGGGGCTTTAGGTGTATTTAAAGGTTGCTATTAATATATTAATATTTAGCAAGAGTTTAAAGGTTTTTAATATTCTCTTATAATAAAAAGGGTCTTTTTCTATTCTTAATATTAAGGAAATTTTAGTAGAAGGCCTAGAAATAGTGTATTTATTATAGCTAGTTTTTAGTAATAAAACTAGTAATTAAAGAATTTAGACTAATAGGTAGAAGTTACTAGTTTTCTCTAGTTATTAATATAAGGCTTATAGTTTTTATTAATAAGTCTTATATAGTAAATAGGTATATAAAAAAAATAGTAATTGCTACTATTTATTATATGCTAGATATTATATATAAATAGGGGGTACTTACACAATAGGTGTAGTATATTATAAAGGTTATAAAGAGAGAACACTTAAGTTATAGATAGGTAGTTAAGTGTATGTATAGTTAAAGTTGTTGTTCTCTAAGCTAG
>SRPU01000609.1:0-16123 GCA_018360185.1 Claviceps lovelessii | reverse complement strand
TTTTTTTCCAAGTCCTTCAACACCACCCTTCCTGCCGCAACATACATCCTAAATCAAGACACTCATCAAATAGTCGCCCAAGACTGTGTTTTCCCAAAGTCCATGAATCGTGAGAAGTCTCCGTGGGACAGCCCGTTCAAAATAGACAGAGCGGGAAGCTGCGCTCCCTTTGGCTTGCCCGCCTTTGCGGCACGACGCGTACGCTCCCTTCAGCAAAAGCTCCGCTTTGCCTGATGAACACCTACGCGTGCCCACGCCTTGCTCCAAGTAACAAGCCCGGGACAGATTGTTGATGATTTTGAGCGACTACAAGGATCATCCCTTTGGTGCCCGAATTTTAGGCATCGATCCGCTTAGTCCACCAATAAAGAGGTACTCGCCGCACCCAGTAATTTACAGTGTATTAGAAGTCCTCATAACGCATCAGGTTACAACAAGGTACATTGCATGTCTCGCAACCCTGGCGCGTTTTCTAGGGTTACTTGAGAAGCAAAGAAAAGCGGGGGATACAGTGCAGCCTTTTGCATCACAGAACAGCGTATGACAGTTATAAGACGCATGATTGTTACGAAATTTGGCGGAGGCCGTCTCCAGGAAACAGCTCCGCGCAGCCAGGAACCCATTCGCATGTCCTTGTCCCTTTCATGTCAACGCATGCAACTGCATGAATCAAGGTTGATTGAATCGCTTTTCTGTATCGCATCACGTGCCATCGCCATGGGCGTTTCCAAGCTCGAGAATCCCAGCTCGACATGCCCAAACGCCGCAGAGCGGGTTGAAGGAAAGGAATGAAGTAAAGGAAAATAATTAATTTTTTGGGCAAGTATAAACACGGAAGTACATCATCAGTCACGAGACACATTGTTCAAACACACCAGAGCAGATGAGATTAGAAGATAAAAGAAAAGATGGATAAAAAAGTTGAGAGAAAATGATAATGAAAAAATTTAGTCACGTATAAATATAGAAATAAGGTACATTATCAGTCGCGAGACACATTGTTCAAACACAGCAGAGTAGATTAGATTAAAAGATTAAAGAAAAGATAAAAAAAAAAGTTAAGAGAAAAAAGATAATTAAAAAGTTTAGTTACGTATAAACATAAAAGTAAAGTACATCATTAGTTACGAGACACATTGTTTAAACACAGCAGAGCAGATTAGATTAAAAGATCAAAGAAAAGATGGATAAAAAAGTTAAGAGAAAAATGACAATAAAAAAATTTAGTTACGTATAAACATAAAAGTAAAGTACATCATTAGTTACGAGACACATTATTTAAACACAGCAGAGCAGATTAGATTAAAAGATCAAAGAAAAGATGGATAAAAAAGTTGAGAGAAAAATGACAATTAAAAAATTTAGTCAAATATAAACATAGAAGTAAAGTACGTCATCAGTCACGGCATCTATTTCCGCCGAGGACAAAAAAAAAAAAAACACAAAGGCGTGCCATCGTCGGTTCTATTCCTCGGCCCACCCCCCCCTCTCACTCCACTACCCCTAGCCTCAGCTTATTCAACGCATCCTCGTACTTGGCCGGGCTGTGGTCCGTCAAAAGTCCCGCGCTGAAGCGAATCTCCCGGAACCGCCTCTCGACATCGGTGATGTACTTGAGCACGACCCGCCGCGCAGGCCGGCCAATGGCCTCCTCCTGCACGACAAAGGCGTCCCGCCTGAGCACGCGGGTGGTTTCAATGGCAAAGACCTCCCCCGGCGGGACCAGTCGTTTCCCCTTCATGCTGCCGCGTAGGGCCTGCAGCATGGGCAAGACCCATTCTTCGTCCCCTTGGCGGGGCGCGGCGGGTGTGGTGTGGTACCATTTTTCGGCTAGGTGGCCTTGGAACGCCCGCCACATGCGGCGTCGGATCTCGGCCTTGGTGTTGTTCTCGTCCTTTTTGAAGGCGAGTGCTAGGCTCTGGAAATCGTGGAGGACGCCGAGCGAGAGGTGTGGCACGATGTCGTTGCCGTGGACAACGGTCGTGATGAGACCACGGGTGATTTTACGCAGGGATGGGGACATGATACCCGGGGGGCCATAGGCATAGACGTGGATTCGCCGGCCCCGTGGAAGACGAATATCGCTAAACTTGTGCTGCTGCTGCTGCTGCTGCTCATGATGATGATCATCTTGGTGGGCGGCCGGCCCCTGCGTGACCAGTTTCGACTGAGGTTCAGCCGAGATGACAAAGCCCGGACCTTCGCTGTTGGGCTCTGCCAGCATGACGCCCAGCAGCGAAGTCACACCTCCTCCGAGCGAATGCCCACAAAGCACGAGGCCGTATTCCGGGAATTCCAGCAGCGCCTTCTTGAGGGTTGCGAGGACCCGCCCATCGCCGCCGTAGAGCAATCGCCTGGCGGACGCATGCACTCCCTTGTGTACCCTGTAAGCTCTGCCGCGCCACATCAGGTCGTCGTAGTCGCACGTCAAATCAGCCAGAATGTCTTCGAATCCTAGCGTGCCTCGGCAAGCCAACACCACGGCCTTGGCCTCGTGGTCCAGCGATATGTAGTGCACCAGGGGCACGCCCGTCCCCGTGGATCCTGTCGAATCAGATCCACCTTGAGGGTCCACAAACGACGCGAGGAGTATATTGCCATTGTGTGATTCCGTGTGGTGCGCAAAGTGCCGGACGTCTTGATGTGTTCCATCCCAGACCTGGCTGGCAGGAAGTTCCGTGGAAATGCCGAGAAGCTTCAAAAAGTGAGATCCGTAGCATGCCGACGAGTACCGCATGTACCTTGCAATATTCGGCAGCAAGTGGCCGGCCGGAAATGTGCCATCAACAAACCCTTCATTACGCAAAATATTGAGAGCGCCGGACGCGTTGTAGGCGCTTTTCTGATAGTACGACGCTAGAAGCAAGGACGACTGGGAGTCGTTGGTTGCCAGACTGTACAAACTCGGGGCGTAGGGTATGGACGATCGATTGTAAAGATGGTGCGGCTGGTGCTGATGATGCTGCTGAATGTGCTGGCCGACGGCTTTGTGGCGAGCAGAGAGCGGACTACATGCATTCCCCGAAGACGGCGAACGTGGTTGTTGGGTCGAAAAATCCGTTCGATATATGGTTGGTGAGGAGGGGGGTGTACCACTTGTTGGGCTTCGTGGGAACGATTCTGTTGACGAGACGATCGAACTTCGACGTCGTTCGTGCACAGACACGTAACTGGTTCGAGATGATGGGCGACCATACGGCCCAGGAGTCTGAACCCGCCGTCCGGACGAGCTGCGGTGGGATGGCTGCTGCGCTTGGGCTGCCGCGCGGCCAGGTGGAGATTTCGACTTGGTCGAAGTGTCCAAAGTCACGGCTCGTCCGACTCCTTTCCACTGGGGCCGCTGCTTTGCTGAAAGACGCGCGTCAATGTCGGAGGAAGGCTCCTTGTTCCATATGCTGGATATTGACTGGCTACTCTCTCTGAAAACCTTCTTTACCCCCCCGGCCATCTTTTCCGTATTCTTGGCGCCTGATAGACCATCGCTCTTTCTTCTTGGCAGAAATCGCTTGCTGGCGTCCGGAACGGGCGGCTTCCTGGCCAAAGGTAAGGAAGAATCACGAGAAGGGACTCTTGTCGGCGGTGCTCTTTGTCTCTTTTGATTCGCGGTTGGCTCCAGAGCTGATGCCTGAGAACGACGCCGTGATGAAATTGTCGACCCGGCATCGGCTTCCGGGGTAGAACGGTTCGAGCCAGGAGGCGAAATGGCGCTTCTAGCGGATGTGGATGCGGCCGGACGCCTTGCCTCCCTTGCTTCGCGATTGCTGCGCAAATCGATATCATTGGTCGCCGCCAAAGACTTCTCTTCTTCCGTCTCGGCCTCGATCGAGGGGGCTGGTATGTCGTTCTTCATCTCCGCAACTGCATGACCGGTCTCTTCTTCTTCCTCGCCTTGAAGACTGGTAGTTCTCAGTTTGTCTCGTCGGATCCGGTAAACGACAGTGTAGCTGTTGTCGCCACCCACGCCGAATGTCCAGGAAGGACGACTGCCCGTGGCCAAGTTTGCAGAACCCCGTGTCTCCACGATCTCGGCGCCTGGAGGCGTGGGAAGGGACAGTAGCTGGGGTCCGCTCACGTCAACGGTGATGGTCTGGACGGAGGACACGGAGTTCGAGATGGATACAGTCGTTCCGGGATCGAGGTTTGCGGCGACGTAATCTCTGAGGCGCTCCATGATGGCCTCGTCATCTTCGTTGGCGCCATATCGCACGGCGAGTTCGTTCTGATGGCGTGGGCTGTCATTGGCGGATTGGTGCTTGCCCATCTCCCCATGACCATGGCCAACATCGATTCTCTCGCCATCACTCAGCACGACAACATCCCAAATGACCTCTTCGTACGATTGCCGCCGAGCCTCTTCGACCGCAGACCGTCTCGATGCCCCCTGAAGGTAGGCCAGCACACTCAGGGCGGCCAAAAGATCCGAAACGCCCACCATTTCCCCTCGAGCGCCAGTAGCCGGGCTATTGAGCTCTCTCCGCACCAGTGTGATTATGCTTGCTACTGCTCTGGAGGAGTCGGTAGAGCCGAAGATTTTGTCCAGAGACTCCAGCAGCAGCTGGGATGCTTCGGATGCAGTTGAAATGGAGGTGCCGGTAAATCGAAAGCCCGCAGCGGTCCAAAAGACAATCTGTGTGACGGCAAAATGGAGGCCCTGCAAGCTGCGTTCGAAAACGGATTCGGCTTCGGCGACACCCAGCTCTGAGCATGATAATGCCATGGTATCGCGAGCTGCCCGACCGAGAACGGTCTCGACCAAGCCCCGAGCCAGTCCCAGACTAGACAATGTCGTAAACCTCGCGGCATCAAGACTGCAGTAGCCGACGAAGAAGCCCAGACGGATAGCCAACGAGGTCGAGCGAGTTGCCAGACTCACGGCGTGCGCAACAGGCCCGGGGAGGAGTGTAGGCCCGGGATAATGGCACGGCGGGTCGGCTGAGGCCTCGATACCAAGAGGCCCGCCTGTGAGCATGGCGATGATGGCAGTGTGGATCTCTTTGTTTTCAAAGAGTACAAGAGAAGAGGAGATGCGATAAAACAGAGGAAAGAAAGCATTATACTTGTGCCGGCGTGGACAGAGGAAAACAAAATCCAGATGGAAGGAAAGGGCCCTCCATGTCCCAGATCAAAACAGGCGCCCTGTAGAAAAGTCTCGAGACGTGGCGGCAACGCAGCCCGGGCCGTTAATTTTTTTTTTTTTTTTTTTTTTTTTTTTTTTTTAGCTGTCAACAGCAGTGTTGGTGTGGTGTGGTGTGGTTTGTGAGTCGCGGCGGGCAAAGGAAAGGGCTTGAGACAATTGTGAGGCCGTCGCCCCCGTTTTGCAAGTGGGTGTGGATTGAATGATGGATTTGGCGACGGCTTGGGAGCATTTGGTTGGACACATGAACGGAACGTGGGACGCCGCTGAAATGCGCTTGCATTGTCGCCGCAGATGAGCAAGTCGCGGGCGCCGTCGATGTTGGGCAGGGACTGGCATGTGATGGCAGCCCGGGTCAGTCGTCGGGCCAGACTCGAGAGAATTCCAGTCGTCGTCCTTGTTTGGTGGAAAGGCGGGCGAAAGGCGGGCGCACCCACGCGACCTGCCAGCTCAACGCCATGCCCACATCCATGCCCAAGCCCTTGGAACGCGTTCCGGAAGCCGGAAAAAGAAGACGTCAACAATGGAAAAACCGGGGGGTTTCCATGGCAGGTGGGAGGGGCGCTTGATGATGGTCCAATGCAGAGCCATGAATCCATGGAAGGGGGCGCCAGGAGGAGCATGCCAGTTGAAATTGGGCTTGTTGGTTGAATAACGAGAAATCGACGCCGAATCTTGTACGACTTGTCTGTCTACCTACCTCTGCCTGCATGGTAGAGATCCGGGGAATCTGCGCGGAATCTGCGCGGGATCTGCGCTAAAGACATGAAGCAAAAGGACATGGGAGGGCCGATCCATTGTTCTCAGCTGCAGCTGCAGCCGCAACTGCAACTGCCACTGCGACGGGACGACGTTTGTTGGGGCGGTGGGCATCGAGAATCAAATCTTGTGGTTGCGTCTGGTAGAATCCATGATTCTTTTTCTCCCACGTTCCTTTGAGAGTCGAGGTGTCGTCCCCCGTCTCGTCTCGTCTCGTCTCCATGGGAAAGGCGAAACGCACAATCAGGGTCGAGAGATCGGGACGTGTTTCCGAGAACAAGCAGAAGAGACGGATGAATGGCTCGAGTCAGCGCTTCTGCCACAAAGGAGACGTGGGCGTTTGGGTTTGGGACGCACCAGTGAGTGACCAGATTGACCATCACGAGACCTCGTTGGCTTGAGCCTTGACCTGAGCCTTGACCTCAGCCTTGACTTGTGCCTCGAAACTGAGGCACCACATCCTGAGCACGACCCCTCATCAACCCCTCACAAGCCCCAGTTGGCCCCGGTTTCAGGCTGGTTCGGCTGGTCTGTCCGCTTCCATTCCACCACACGTTGGACCAGCAGACCGGACTACACATGCACAGCCCCCCCCCCCCGACTATCAAGGGGGACGATACGGACGATACGGACGATACGGACGATACGGACGATACGTTGCTGGCCCCTGGTGGCTGCGGGTTGCTCGTCCATCGCCCTTACCTCTCCATTCGGCCATCCTCATCTGCTTCTCACTTCCTGTTGATCATTGTCCGTCCATTGTTGTCAGATCGCATCGTTGGCGATTGTGCCCGTCAATTCCCCCGTCATTTCAGCGGCCGGCAAATTCCAAGGTCAAAGAAGCCTCTCGCGACGACTTCCGACTTCCAACCACGGCCGGTTGCATCCTTCATCCATCAAAAAATGCCTCATCCGACAACTGACACAATGGCCTCGGAAGATGAACTCTTCTCACAGTCGCTCATTCCCGAGTTCGTCTCCAAGGAACTGCCCGACGGTTATAAGCTGCGAGCTCTTCGGGTCACCGACTTCGAGACCGGCTTCCTCGACTGCTTGCGGGTTCTGACGACGGTTGGCGACGTCACACGGGACCAGTTTGAGGAGCAGTTCAGGAAGATGAAGCAGCGGCAGGAATACTACACCGTTGTCATCGAGGACACGGCCAGGCCCGACGAGCGTAACTCTGTTGTGGCTACGGGTGCCATGATTGTCGAGCACAAGTTGTATGTCTTCCCGCCCTCCAAACGCCCCGCCCTCGTCGTGTAAAGCACCATTTGAGCTAACGTGTCCCTTTCCCTTCCCTTCGTTGCAGCATTCACAGCCTCGGCGCCGTCGGACACATCGAAGACATTGCCGTGGCCAAGGACCAGCAGGGTAAGAAGCTCGGTCTGCGGCTGATTCAGGCCCTCGATCACGTCGCCAAGGAGGTGGGCTGCTACAAGTGCATTCTCGACTGCAGCGAAGCCAATGAAGGCTTCTATGTCAAGTGTGGCTTCCGGAGAGCTGGTCTGCAAATGGCACACTATTACCGCGAAGACAAGAATAAAATCCAATAAATGGTGACGACGAAGCGCTGCCGCTGCCGCTTCCGAATCGATCGTCCTCATCTGCTCACACAACCCTTGTCACTCCACCATTTGATCCGACCGTTGAAACATGTTTTTACCAACCTTGAGCGATCTGGTTTTTTTTATTATTATTATTTTTTCTTTTAATTTTTAATTTTTAATTATTTTTTTTTACCTTATTTTGTCTTGTTTCTTTTCCTTTCTTCTCTTCTCGTCTTCTTTTGCAACCTCTGAGAGGACATCAACAAATATTAGAGCCAACCCTGTGCTCGGGACGTGTGCTGTCGTCGGGCATCGAGTCAGAGTGACTCCATTTTACTTCCGTTCTGCTTCCTCTATTGGCGACCACATCCCGCGTCCCGCGTCCGGCTTCCCGCATGATTTGTCTTGGAAAATGGTCCATAGAAGCTGATGCTTGATTGGTGTCTAGCATCGGCGGCGCATAACTGCGAAATCTAGAATCTGCTGCATACATATGTACGGTATGTATGTGTGTACATGTGTACATACCATATAATGCCGCACGCCCTCTGACCGACATGACCCAAGACCAGACACCAGACCACATTGTACATTCCAGTCCAGTCCAGTCGCACTGCCATCTGGCTCCCCAGCATCGTGCGACTGCCTGCCGATTGTCCAATGCTGCTGAGACACGACCAAATTTCTTTTCTGCTCCTTGGACACACTCTAGAATGGCACCAAGTCCACGACTTGCCCCTGATCAGCCAGATCCAGCATGCCCAGGAGCAATGACGTGTATACGGAAACGACACTCAGTCCAGACATGATCTGCCGCTTCTCAGCCCGCCACGTCCTTGTCCAGCAGCCAGGTACGAAGCAACCGCACCAAACCTTGGAGCACACCAGTCTTCAAGCAGTCTAGTCCGAGTTTATCCGTGTCCACGTTTCAAGCCTCCCCCCCTCCCCGCCTATTACACTCTAATTCGGCCATTCCCGACCCCAATAACAATGCCAGTCTTTCTAGTGCCCTTCTCTAGTCTCCCTCTCCGGTCTCCATTCTGCTAGTCCCTAGTCTCCAGTTCTAGTCTCTAGTCTCCAGCTCTAGTCTCTAGTCTCCAGTTCTAGTCTCTAGTCTTCCAGTTTGCTAGTGCATTTTTCTTTTCTTCCCACACAAAAGGAGCCATCCCAATCTATCCAAAAAGACAGACGACCAACCCCCCGCGCATCCCTCACAATAACAAGTGAACCAACCCGACCAACCTAGATTTCCGCCCCTTGTCAAAAGTCCAGGGTCAGCCTACCTCGTCCAGACCAGACACCATCCCGCCTCCGCCTCCGCCTCCGCCTCCCCACGCCTCGCTTACGACAACCCAGCACACTAAACTAGCATGTGATGATCGCGTCTAGAATCCCGATTATCGAACCCAAGTTCCTTGGTAACTAACCTACCTAGTATCTAGTAGGTACCTACATACAAGACAGATGTACATGTGTACGTACATGCCTGCCGTCAGCATCCGAGGCCCTTCCCCAAGCACAGCACGGCAATCAGACTTTCAGACGAGAGGGGCTGGAAACAATCCCTCTCGGATTGGATTTCTACACGCTAAACGAGGTCCTTGCTCGCAAGTTGGGAACCTCCCCGCTCATTCTTTGTTCCTTTATAAATGGGCGCGGCCTTTGAACGTTCTGTATATCTGCCACTTCCACCGTATATTATTTTCCCATTATTCTTGATTCCTTATATATTCCCTCCCCTTACATAGATGAACACTGAAGCCCGCGCGCCGCCCACCGCCCTACCTCTTCCTGCCTGAGAATCACTTACTCCCCCTCCGTAAACAACATCTCCTTCGCGCCCTTTTGTACAGTCCACCCCTTGCTCCCATCCGCGCTCTCTCCTAATTTTCCCGCTCTGCGCGTGCCCAACTTTCTTGATAGAGAGTGTCTCGGTTCGTGGAGTCTGGGGCTGACGGTTTCTGCTACGATCCAAGTCTGCCCCCCCCATGGACCAGTTGCATCCTTTTTTGGCGCGCATGCGCATTGCAGCGCTGCAGTCAGAGTATGTTTCTATACATTTTCTTTTTTTTTTTTCTTTTTTTTCTCTTTTTTTTTTGTTCGTTCGCTTTTTACTTCTCTTTTTGTTGCTGTAGTTGTTATTGCTTCAGGAAGCGCTGTCTCTGTCAAGGCATTACTCCGCTTGTCCTTGCGGTCGAATCGACCGTGATGTACCGCAATATGGAGACAGCGCACTAATGCCAAATATATATATATATATATATATAACCCAAACCGATGGAGGAGACAAAACAGACACTAACTCCTTTCAAAGAATCATTTCCAAAACCCCCCACACAAACGGCTTCGTTCGCTCGCGGCGCAGCAAAGTCACCGTCGTCAAGGACCCCTCTGGGGAGTGGAAGCTGGGCAAGACGAGAGTCGTGAGGGCTCGGTCGGGGTCCGCGTCGAGTGCTTCGTCCTGAGGGACCGATGACATGATTTGACTTTTTTTGTTTCATTCTTTTTACTTTTGTTTTTGGAAGGCGTTTTGGTCTCGCTAGAAAGAGGCTCGCTTTGGGTGCTGAGCTTTCCCCCCCCCCCCTTTTTTTTTTTTTCCTTTTCTTCTTTTTGGGTGGGGGGATCAGAAGACAAGATTGTGAGATTTGCGTGGTCGGGTCTTGGGGGCGCTGTTTCGGAATATCCAGTAGGTTGAGGTTCATTTTGCACTGGGCCACCATACAATCTTGTAGATAGCTTTGGAATGACGTGCGACAGGCTGTCTATGTAGAATCTTGCGTGGACGTGGTGTATCAGACAGATCTATGGAATAGAAACGGTGACGTCGTCATCTATGATTTTGTATTTCTCTTGCTTCTTTCTCTCCACTTGTTTCTTTGTTTCTATTTATTTTGGTCCTGTATTTCTTTCTCTTTCTCTTTCTTGTTTTTTCCCCCTCCGCTTTCTTATCTTCTTTTATATATATATATATATATATATATAAACATCCGCCCTCATCGTCCCATCCATCCCCCATCAACCACCAAGGTATGCCCACTGACATAGCCACTCGCCCGACTCGCAAGATACACCGTCGTCCCCTTAAAGTCCTCCGGACTGCCCCACCGCCCGGCCGGGATCCTCGCGTTAATGCTCGCCAGCCGCTCCGGGTCGTTGAGCAGCGCCGCGTTCATGTCCGTCTCAATGTACCCCGGGGCAATGGCATTGACCGTGACGCCCCTCGACGTCCACTCGTTGGCGAAGCTCTTGGTCACCTGGCCGACGGCGCCCTTGGAGGCCGCGTACGCGGGGATGGTCAGCCCGCCCTGGAAAGTGAGCAACGAGGCAAAGTTGATGATGCTGCCGCGGCGGCCCGTCGTCGGGGAGGGATCCAGCTTGAGCATGTGGGCGCCTACGTCGCGGCATAGAGTAAAGACGGAGTTGAGATTGACTTGCAGGACCTGTCATGATTGTTGTGATGAAGGAATAAAAATCATCAGCACCTTTCCTGCTCATCACTCATCAGGGAAAGGGAAGACCGCTTAAAAAAAAAAAAAAAAAAAAAAGAATCATGATTACATCCCCTGGTTCTCATACCTCGTTAAAGTCATCATTGGGAAACTCCTCACAGCGATGCCTCCGCTGAATGCCCGCACACGTCACCAGGATGCGAATCTCGTGTCCGTCGGCCAGCACCTTGGGCGTGAGATTTTGCACAGACTCCTGGTCCGCCATGTCGGCGGTGTACACCCAGGCCTTGCGGCCGAGCTTCTCGATTGCGTCCTTGGTGGCAGTCGCGCTGGTGTCTCTCTAAAGAACTCGGGCAAGAGATTTCGTCAGTTGGATTTCCTTGGAGAACAAGAATAAAGAGCTGCCCGGCGAACAGCCCCTTGCATTTCGTACCTGCACGAGGACGACGTCGGCGCCCGCTTCCGCAAGACCGATTGCCACGGCTTGACCAATGCCGCGGGTGCAGCCGGTGATCATGGCTGTTTGGCCTTGCAGCGAGAAGAGAGGAGCGCTCATGATTGGGGGTTGGGTTCCTTGTTTCTTCGAGTCTTTCTGTTCTTTGTGTTGTTTGGATGAGTTTCTTCTCTGGGGTTTTTGTTTTGTTTTTTTTCCTTTTTTTTTTCCTTTTTTTTCCCTTTTCTTTTTTTGTCTTTTTTTTCTCTTTTTCTTCTCGTTCTCTTTTGCAAAGCTGAACTTTTTGTTTCCCCTTCAGCACGATATGCCCTCCGCCCCAAAAAAACATTAAGAAGACGCACAAGAAGCAGAAGCAGGCAGCACGAGAAGAACAACAAGATCAAGAACAACACAAAGAAAAACAATTCTAACCTCCATGCCATCCTCTCTTCTTTGCAACTCGCGCCGTCCACGCACCCCCAGACCCGTTCGGACCTTTGACACCGCATGCACCTACTTCCACAAGTTCCGCCTCAACTTCCGTGACGCAGAATACAACTACCAAGACGCCGCGCTGGCCTCCCTCTTCGTGGCGTGCAAGGTGGAGGACACCATCAAGAAGTCGCGCGACATCCTCGTGGCGGCCTACATGGTCAAGAACCCGGACAAGACGGCCCCGCCCGACAACGACAAGATCTTTGACGCGTCGAGCAAGATCATGATTGGGCTGGAGCGGCTGATCCTCGAGACGGTGGGCTTCGACTTCCGCACGCGGTACCCGCAGAAGCTGCTGGTCAAGGTGGTGCGGCGCGTGCTGGGCAAGTCGTCGGCCAACTCGTACGCCTTCTTCGCCACCGCCTACGCCATGTGCATTGACCTGTACAAGACGTTTGTGCCCATCAAGCGGACCACCTTCTCCATGGTCATGGCCGTCGTGGAGCTCACGGCGCGGATGCGCGGCGAGCATGTCGAGCGGGTGCGCGACTTTGCGGCCTCGCGCTTTGCATTCCCCTCCGTGTCCCGAAGCGGCTCCGGATCGCATCAGCCGTCTCAGTCGAGCACCGGCCGGGATGCCGTCATGGAGACCATGCTCGACCTGCTGGACCTCTACGTCCAGCACCACCGGGCCACCCGCATCGGCGCCCTCTTCGACCTCGCCACCTTCATCGACATCAAGATCCACCTCAACACCGAGCTCGACACCACCGCCAAGCCGCGCTACCTGCACCACTGTCACCGCTGCGAGGTCGAGGATGCGCATCCGCTGTCCTCGACCACCGCCTCGGCCACGGACCCCGCCATGAGGTCCTCGAACCCGTGGCCGGCGGATGCGTCCATTCGGAGAACCGCGCGCGGCCAGGACGGCACGATGCGCTTCGTCTTTGATCCCGAGGCCGCCAACGGCGAGCAGGACACCGTGAGTCGCTTCTTCAGGGAGGAGTACGAGGAGTACGAGGTCGACGTGGAGGAGCCGGTGCCGACATCTGAAGGAGATGGAGATGGCGGCGGCGGCGGCGGCGGCGGCAATAACAGTAGAGGCAGAGGAGGAGGAGCAGGAGCAGGAGGCGGAATCTACAGGGGAGGCTACCGAGATCGGGGGGATCACCTACACCGCCGGGGAGCAGCGCCCTACGGACCCTATCGCGGCGATCGACATCGGGGCCGAGGACGATACCATTGACTTTTTGACGCTTCGGTGTCTAGAATCTAGGGTGGGGCCAGATGGGAATACAAACATGTGGTGAAGCAGTAGTGCATGCATGCCAGACGCTGTTGTATATGGGAGCTGTACAATACGGTGATAAGAGATAAAAAAATAGAAGAGAGACAAGAAGAAGAAGAGGGAAGGGCAAAAAAAAAAAAAAAGTGTATACTATTGTTTCTTGTCCCCCTTAACCAAGTCCTCTCCCGTAGGTCCACTCGCCTTGACACCCTCCATGACCTTGTCATCATCATCATCGTCATCATCATCGCCATTGGCAGTCACGTTTGCACCACTCAGACTACTCGCCGAGCTCACGTCCTTGCTCCCGTCCGTCTGCACCCTCGGTCCCAGTTGGCTCTCCTCCTCCTCCTCCGCCACACCCTTCCAGTCCGCCGCCGCAACCTGTGGTACTGGCTCCCCCTCGGCCGGCTCCAGAATCATCTCCTGCCCGCTTGTGCTTGTGCTTGTGCTTTCGCCATGGCCCACCGCGCGCCATACCACGCTCAGCCGATCCAGGGCCCGAGACCCTTTTCTGCTTGAGCCCTTTATGCCGTCCATGGCGTCCCAGTCGATGCTGAAGATGCCGCTCTCGCACGGCCGTCCGCCCTGCTCGGGACCCTGGCCCTCGAAAAATGCGTTGAACCAGACGTGCGCTACGGCCGAAACCATGGCCAGGCTGCTGAGACTTTTATGAGTCTTGTTGCGGCGTTCCACGGCAATGTTGACGTCGCTTGTCGGCACCTGGATCGGCTGGGCGGGCTTGAGAATCACAGCCATACCGCCGGGCTCGGGGTCTTCGGACGATGACGACGCGTTCAATTCTGTCGTTTGATTTTGGTCTTGTCGTTGAGCAGTGGTGGTAGTAGTAGTAGCGGTGGTGGTGGTGGTAGTGGTAGTACTAGCAGTACTACTAGTAGTAGTATTCGTCGCCGTGACGGTAGAGTTGCTTGTCTTGGACTTGACCTTTTCAACGACATCGGCTCCGTTGGCCGATACTTTTTGTATGAGCCCTGTTCCTTTGCGAATGAGCACATGGCGCTTCTTCTCAGCGGGGGAGCGCGACGTCTGCGTCTTTTTTGCCACACCATTCTGCTGCTGCTGCTGCTGCTGCTGCCGCTGCTGCTCCGACGACGACGACGACAACGACGCCGTCGACGCACCGTTCTTGTCGGCATCGAGATTTGAAGCATCCGCCAGCTCAACTTCCTTGGGGGCCTTATTCCCAGGACCCGTGGCCGACAGTCCATATCCAGCCAGATCCCATAGCATCTCCCCTATACCCGTCTCCTTGGGCACGCCCCCTTGCACCACATGCCTCTCCCTTTTGGAAAACGTATGCAGCACCTTGATCTTCTTGCCATCTTCCGCGAACCCTTGCACGTCGATCTTGACTCCATTGCGCAATCCCCATACATGAATCTCCACAATCTCAATCGGTCTGTCGAGGTATTTTTTCCCGTGTTTGGTCCAGCGATCCACGTAGCCGACCCATCGCAGCTGCGAGGGGATAGAGACACCGGCTCCAAACTTGGGCCGCATGCGCCGCGCCGTGAACCGCGCGAGGGCATCTTCGGCCGTCCAGCCCTCTTCGGAAACGAGGTAACTCGTGGCCATGGTGCCGGAGCGGCCCTTGCCGGCCTTGCAATGCACCACTACCACGCGCTTTTCGTCCCGGGTCGTGGTGCTTCTGGCGGCTTGGGGGGCTTGGGGGGCTTGGGGGGCTTCGGTGCCTCGGAAAGAATCGGCGGGTGTCGTTGGCGAGACAAGCGCGTCTTGTGGATGAGGAGACTCGGGAGAGCCATGCGGCGTGTGCCTGGAATCCAGTAAATCGCCGCCATGCAACCAGTTGCGCATACTGGCCATGATCATGGGCACCAGCCTAAACGGAGGAGGATGGTGATCGGGCCAGGGATAGTGCCGCACCCTGCCGTAGACGGCTTCATCGGGATACCCCGTGCCCTCGGCGCGAAACTCCCATATGGCCCAGTTGTCGCCGTGCTTGGCGTCCAGAAAGGCCACGAGTTGGTCCAGCGGGTTGCGGTACGCGAGCTGGGGGTACGTCTGCGAGGGCCCTGACCTAATGGAGAGTTAGAGAATGAAATACATGATGCATATGGTACATGTAAATGCATGAAAATGCATGTAAATGCCTGGAAATGCACGCAAACAGAAGGGGGAAAAAGTACATACGTAGCAATTATAAAATCCGTCACATAGCACAAATCCAACCCCGCCTCAGGATGTCTCGCTCGCGGCCCAGCAACAATCTGTCGCAACAACGAGGCCATGGCTGGGAATAAAGGAGACAAAAAAGACAATACACAATAAAAGGAAAAAGGAAAAAGGGAAAAAAAAAAAGTAGAAGTAAATTAAAGCAGACCAAAGAGTACCGCAGACCAAAGAACAACTAGGCACAAACAAGACAAAAAGGGGAGGTACTCTCTGTGGTGATGAGCCCCAGATGGACCGATGGATGGAAAAAGTGACTCTTTTTTTCTTTTCAAGGTGTTTCTTTTAATGCTTGGTCCAGGTCGAATACGAGTTTTGGTACGCTGCGCCTGGAGTGTCTTGTCTTGCCTGCTTGCCTGCTTTGTTCTGTCGATGACAATGACGACGACGCATGCGACATGCATGGGGCGAGGTGGGAAAAGGGGAGTGGGCCAATGGCGTGCATGTGCTTTGCTGTGCTTTGCTGTGCTTTGCTGTGCTGGTGTTGCGCTGGCTGCCCGGCTTTTGGTACTCGTCATGCTGTCACACGAGCAAGCGAGCCAAGCTGGCTGGACCATTAAAATGACCCGGCAGGTAGGTACGAGCCTGCTACGATCCTGCCTTGTCTTGCGACGGATGGGCTCCCCGACGAATCCTAGTACGTACCGCGCCAGCGACGTCATTGCCTCTCGCTGCTCAGCCTCGACTCCACCGCCGCAAGCTCATCAATCGGCAGGAGCGATGAGCCATTTGGACACTTTGCCAGGGCCGTTCGTCTGCCGGAGCAGTTCCTCACGAGAGACACGGGTACCAAAGTACCATGACTGCACACGCCCTGGATCAATTCAATGCTCCAGTCACAAATGACGCTTCAATTCATCGTAT
>SRPU01000608.1:0-16131 GCA_018360185.1 Claviceps lovelessii | reverse complement strand
ATATAGTTATAAGGGTTTTAATATCCTTATAAAGCTTAGAAGTAACTTCTTTCTTAAGTATTTAGCACTATTTATTATTAGGAAGGCTAAGAGTATATATCTTTGCCTTAAAGTCTTTTAGGAAATCTATAATATTTTCTTTAATAAACTAATTAATATAATAGTTGCTCTAAAGGGATATAAGAGTGCTTTGCCTACTAAGGGTTTCCCTAAGGAGCTTAGTAAAGGTCTTTAGGTTAATACCCTTAATAGAACTAGTGAAATTAGATATATTAATAGGAAGGGGGTTTTCTTTAAAAATAAGGTTAGGTATTAGTTATTCTATGCTAACTTAGTTATAGGAAGAAAAAAAGGCTATTAAAATTAGTTTAAGTTATTCCTTAGGACTAATGTTATTAAATATAGATATAAAAGATAAGCGGATTAATTAATTAGAAGGTTTTCTTTCTTTATAAATAATCTATTTGCTATAAAATAGATTATATTATTGTTTAATAAGATTAATTAGGCTGTCTTTCCCTATAATGCTATACGCTAAGACTAGAATTCTAATAAAGGAATTTTAGGTTATAAGAAGGAAAATACCTATAACTAATATAATAATATAGAATCTGATTAGATTAGATGTAATTAGATAATCCGCAGCTTTCTCCGCTTTAGGGAGAGGGGTAATGATATCCTAAGCGGGTTCTAATAGATTCTCTCTTTTTCTTAACGTATTAGCATTATATCTTTGTGTGCTAAGGGTTGTTAACTTAGATTCCGTTAAATGTAATTTAAAGGGAGGTTCTTTTTTACGCTAATTAAGTTTTATAATGTTTTAACGCTTTTAATTAAATAATTTAGATGCATTATAGCGGTTTTTCTATAGTTAATTATCTTAGTTTTATAAGTCTAGTTAGTTATGATAAGGTCTAGCTTTAGATTAAGGTCTTTAATTATACTTTATTATTCCTAATAATATAATAGGTTTATAGAGACTAGAAAATGTGTTCTACCTAAGCGAAACCACTATTTATAATAGGGGGAAAAGAAATATAACACTAAAAGGAGTAGTATGCCTATAAACGCAACAAAGCTCCCTATTGTATTCTAGATTGTAATAGTGGCAAGCAAGCACTTAGAAGAGGGAAACCCACATAAGAAAAGTTATAGATAGTTAGAATTCTTTCTAATTAGATAGTTTAGAATATTAGAAAGTTAAAAATAGCAAGGGGTTTATAATAAAAATATAGAATATCTTTAACATAGCAGCAACCGCGGCTAGGTCATTAGAATATCATAGCAATAGGTGCTTTCGCACCTATGCACTAAAAATTGAAAAACAGGAAATAGATAATATTTTTTAACTATCTAAGGGCTTAGGACCTTTTTATACTATCTGATCAGATGGTCTGATTATATTGCGCCAAGGTCCAATGCCTTTAGTCGTCACGATGACCTCTTTCCACCTGTCTGTGGCCCATGTCTCTTTAGCCCCGACACAGTAAGTAAGGACTAGTGCTTTATTATATTAATAAAATATAATATTTACTTTATTTACTCCCTAACCTATAAACCTAACTAAACTTTACCTTTATTTAAATTTATAGTAGCCCTACCCCTTAATTATAGTATATTTATTAATAACTTTAACTAATACTACTTACTTTAGGACTATTATAGCTAAACCTTAGTAAAATATAATATACTTCTCTTATTAATAAAGTAATAATAGCTTAAACTTATAATACCTTAGGGTAAAGTAATATAGAGAATATAAGGGAAAAGGAATAATACTATTAACTATATTTAAGCTACTTATAGTATTAATATTAACTTTTTAGAGGGACTAAACCTTACTAAGTTTAACTATATACTATAACTAATTTATATTAGCTCTAGCCCTAGGCTATATAGTAACTATTTACTTTAATATAAATAGCTATATATAAATAATAACCTTATTACTATAGAGGCTATAATATAGTTTTAACCTAATATTATAAAGCCTTAGCTTTATTTACCTAAGGAGATTAACTACTTTATAAAATAATTAATAACTAAACTTTAATTTATTATAGACTTAATAGTTTTAAGGGAATCTTAAGGTAGTTCTAAGCTAAACCTATAGTAAAACTAATATATAAAAGAGGTAATATAAAATATTAAGAAAGTATTATAATAATAAAGGGTATTTTACACTAAAGAGAACTAATAATATATAACTAATATAGTATAAATATAGAACTAAGTTATTTATAATAAGCAGTATAGTGCTTAATATATAGTAGTTAAAGCTATAACTACTTAATATAGAAACCTTTAAAAGCTTAAACACTAAGCATAGCTTTATAATAGCTTACTATTAAAATAATAATAAATCCCCCCTTTTCTATAGAGTAAAGGTATAAATATTATAACTATAAAAATATACTAGGAGAAAGCTACTACCTTAGCTAAATATTTCTTCCCTTTTTTCTAAGCCTAACTTAATAATATACTAAGTAACTTAAATAGCTACCTTAATATTACTATATTTCTAAATAAAGACTAATTTAAAGCTAATAAAATCTATAGTATTATAAAGAGCTTATTTAGCTAAAAAGCACCTAAACTTAATAAACTCCTAATAAGCTACTTTAAAGTTTATAATAAGCTATTAGTATAAACCCTTACTTACTTACTAAATATATACTACTACCTTAGTTACTACCTAGCCCTATTTTAATAGGTAAAAGTTATTATTCTCTATAAATTAAGTAAAATCCTAATAAAGCAATAAAGGGTAGGGGCTTAGTGTTTAATCTTACTTTTTAGTATAGTTAGTAAGGTTATAAAGGCAGTAGTAGTAAGCTAGCTTACCCTTATAGCTAAATTAAATAAAGCGCTTTCTAACCTATAAATAGGTAATAAGGCAGATTAGTCTATAAAAGTTATATTAAATATATTAGTAAAATCTATATATATAGCATAGCACTATAGTAGTATTATATTACTACTTTAACTAAATATATTAGTAGCCTTTAATACTATTTACTATAAAAGGCTTACCTATACCCTTATTATTACTAGTATTTTTACCTAAATTATAGCATAAACCTACTCCTTTATTACTAAGTATATAACTTATCTCTTCTTTAATAATAAAACTATTAGTGCCTTACTTATTACTATAGGGATACTATAAAGGTTCCCTATTTTCTTTATTCTCTTTTTACTTTATATTATATTATTATATACTAAGCTTTAAGTAATATAATTTATATTAGTTATAGGCTTCTCTAATAATATAAATATCTTAGTATATAGTTATATAGTAAAGAAAATATAAAACTATCTTAAGGCTATATAAGTAATTTATTAAAATTAGTCCTAGGAATTAGGCCTTAAATTTAACCTAAGAAAGAGTAAACTTATATATTTTATAAAATACTATGCTATAGTTATAACTCTAGTCTAACTTAATACTAATATAATATAGCTAGTTTAATTTACCTACTTTTTAAAAGTTTAAATTTACTAAAAACTATACTAAAAGGCATATTAAATTTAAGTTAAGTTAAAATTAGTATAGTAGTAGCTTATATTTATATTACTAATAGTATTAATATAGGGTTATTTATTGTAAAATATACACTTATTATATATATAAGTAATTTAAAGTATTATTGCTTATAGTATAGAATTATATTATACTTTTATAGTAATTAGTAGTAAGGCATAAGGGATAGCTAAGGTATTTATTTTTAAATAAACTAAGTACTTAAGAATAGTTACTAGTGCCTTTAAGGCTATACTATAAGCCCTTATTAAAACTAAGTTAATAGTAGCTTTAATTAACCTTTATTTTAATTATTACTTACTTTACTTTTATTATTAAATTAAAGCTAATAGTATAGCTAATTAAATCTATAGCGCCTATACTATAATAGTAGCCTAATTTTATTATAAATAAGTATACTATAGGTATAAATACCCTCTAAATCCTAATAACTGCCCTAATTATATATTATTTTTAAATTAGCCTTATAATTATTCCCTAAAACTATTTTTATTTAAAGCACTTACCCTTAAGTAAAAAAACTATTAGTATAAGGAGAGAGCTACTATATAAATATACTAAACCTAGGTTAAATATATAGTAGTAAAGCTTAACTTTAACTTTACCTTTACTATTAAAATAGTCTATATCCACTTAGGCCTTACTAAATATAAATCTATAATACTTATTTAAATATATATAAAATATATTAGTTTTAATGCCTTTCTTTATAACTACTATATTCCTAAGGTAGATTTACTAATATATAGCTACTAAGCTAATAATAAAGACTACTACTATATACTACTTTCCTATAAAAACTTTAACTACCTTTACCTTATAAATATAGGTATACTACTAGTATATAACTAATATAAAATTAGAGAGGCCCTTAAAAAGAATAAACTAGCTACTATACTTATAAAATAGCTTATATTAACTAGGCATATCCCTTAATTCTAACTTATATATAATCTATAAAAATAATAAGCTAAAGATATTAAAGACTTAGTATAGTAAGGCACTTAATATAGCGCTAAGGCAGAAACGGCAGAAGGCTATGGTTATATTACAGTTAAGCTAGAATACTCTAATAAATAAATTATATTAAATAAAAAATAAAAAACAGCAGCTAGAACAAATCGTTATAGGCGCAGCGCACCCACACCGGCCCCGGCCCTACTCCCCGTTAGCATCCCCATCCACCCCCCCCTCCTCCTCCGTCGCCCCCTCCTCCTCCTTAGACGGTAGCGGCACGGGCATAGGGGGAGTACTAACCTTTGGTGCGATGGCACTGTTTTTTAATATCTCTAGCTCGCGTTAAGCAAGCTTTATAGGGCCAGTCCTTTAGCTAGCCTAGCTGCACTATGGGTTAGCGGCGGCAGCGCATTAGGTTAGGATTAGCACTTACCCCTAGGGCAATGATTTTATTTAGTAATAGTATCTTTATTAGCACTATAGTTAGTTAGAGGCAGTAATATAGTAGCACTGCTATAATAGAAGAATTAGAGGTATATTTATAATAAAAGTAATAAATAAAGAAGAAAGAAAGAAGAGAAAGGGTTAAAAATAAGGAGAAAAGGGTAGCTTTTATAATTATTTCTTTCTTTCTTATATAACTAATAGTTAGCTAGTAATTAGTTTACTAATAGCTAGCTACTAGCTAGTGTAGCTAATGCTATAAAGGTATAAAAGCTAGTAAAAGGTTTTTAGTAAAAAGGTAATAGCCTAAAGGAAATAGTAAGGAATTAATATAATACCTAATAAGAGTTACTAAAGTAATTTATAATAAAGTATAAACTACCCTTAAGAGTAATTTACTACTTTACTATACCTCTACTAACCTTTTTTAATTATAGTTTTATAATATACACTCTTTTATAATACTAGTTAAGTTTAGCTAGCAGTATATATTTATATATAGTTAAAACTAGTGCAGAGCCACTTTAGCTCTGCTGCAAATAATAAAACAGCTATATATAGGTTTTCCTCCCTACTCTAGGGTTTTTCCTATATAGTTTTAGTAGCAGAGGTACTAGCTATTAGGCTTAGCCTAACTAGAGTAACAATAATAATAATAATAATAATATAAATTATATTACTTAAAGCTTAGTATATAATAGTATAATATAAAGTAAAAAGAAAATAAAGAAAATAAAAAATCTTTATAGTATTCTTATAATAATAAAAAAAGTACTAGTAGTTTTATTATTAAAAAAAAGGTAAGTAGTATATTTAGTAGTAAAGGAATAGGTTTATATTATAATTTAAGTAAAAATACTAATAATAATAAGGGAATAAATAAGCCTTTTATAGTAAATAATATTAAAAGCTATTAATATATTTAGTTAAAGTAATAATATAATATTACTATAGTATTATATTCTTATATAAATTCTATTAATATACTTAATATAACTTTTATAAACTAATTTACTTTATTACTTATTTATAGGTTAAGTAATACTTTACTTAATTTAGCTATAAGGGTAAGCTAGCTTACTATTACTACCTTTATAACCTTATTAACTATATTAAAAAATAAACTTAAGTACTAAGCCTTTACCCTTTACTACTTTATTAGGATTTTACTTAGTTTATAGAAAATAATAACTTTTATTTATTAAAATAAGGCTAAATAGTAACTAATATAGTAGTATATATTTAATAAGTAAGTAAGGATTTATACTAAAGGCTTACTATAAACTTTAAGGTAGCTTATTAAAAGTTTATTAAGTTTAAGTGCTTTTTAGCTAAATAAGCTTTTTATAATACTATAGATTTTATTAGCTTTAAATTAGTTTTTATTTAAAAATATAGTAATATTAAGGTAGCTATTTAAATTACTTAGTATATTATTAAATTAAGCTTAAAAAAAAAGAAAGAGATATTTAGCTAGGGTAGTAGCTTTTTTTTAGTATATCTTTATTATTATAATATTTATACCTTTATTGTATAAAAAAAAGAGGATTTACCACTATTTTAATAGTAAGCTACTATAAAGCTATACTTAGTATTTAAGCTTTTAAAGGTTCCTATATTAAGTAGTTATAGCCTTAACTACTATATACTAAGCACTATACTATTTATTATAAATAACTTAGTTTTATATTTATACTATATTAGTTATATATTATTAGTTCTCTTTAATATAAAATACTCTTTACTATTATAATACTTTTTTAGTATTTTAAATTATTTCTTTAGTATATTAGTTTTACTATAGGTTTAGCTTAAAATTACTTTAAGGTTCTTTTAAAACTATTAGGTTTATAATAAACTAAAGTTTAGTTATTAATTATTTTATAAAGTAATTAATTTTCTTTAGTAAATAAAGCTAAGGCTTTATAATATTAAGTTAAAACTATATTATAGCCTTTATAATAATAAGGTTATTATTTATATATAGCTATTTATATTAAAGTAAATAGTTACTATATAGCTTAGGGCTAAAGCTAATATAAATTAGCTATAGTATATAATTTAACTTAATAAAGTCTAGTTCCTTTAAAAAGTTAATATTAATACTATAGGTAGCTTAGGTATAGTTAATAGTGCTATTTCCTTTTCTTTATATTTTTTATATTACTTTACTTTAAGGTATCATAAGTTTAAGCTACTATTACTTTATTAATAAAAGAAGTATATTATATTTTACTAAGGTTTAGCTATAATAAATTTAAAGTAAATAATATTAGTTAAAGTTACTAATAAATATACTATAATTAAGGGATAGAGCTATTATAAATTTAAGTAAAAATAAAGTTTAGTTAAGTTTATAAATTAGGGAGTAAATAAAGTAAATATTATATTTTACTATTATAATAAAGCACTAGTCTTTACTTATTTATACTATTTATACCTTAGGTCTATACTAATAGTATATATAAATTATAATTTAGGTACCCTAAGTTATAAGTTAAAAGTAACTAAGGCTAAAATTTAGTAATTTACTATTTAAGGTCTTTAGTTCTTATATTATTATTATATTAGTTTTAGGCTAAAAGTCTAGCACTAAGTATATTAAATAGGTTTTTTTCTATATATTCTAGTATATAACCTTAATTATATGAACTTTTTGCGAATTCGCCTGCACTGCAGTAGCGATGCAGAATCGACTCTAAACCTCTTAAAAAGTGTAGAAAAAGAATTACTATATTTATTTACCCCTATCTCTAATAGCGCATTAGTGCTAGAGCATAGGTATAGTAAATAAGGCAATACTAATAAATATTAATAGTAAAAACTATAGCCTTATATAAAGCTATTATTACTTACTTATAGGTTAGGGTAGCTTTATATTAATAATACTTTAAGTTACTCCTATACTACTGCCTATATATAAGTAAATACTAAATTACCTTATAATTAAATATAATAAAATAACTAAACTTATACTAATTATAGTACTAAAGAGTATATAGAATATTATTCTTTATATAAATAATATAGCCTTAATATATACCTAATATAGCCTTTTAATACCCTAAACCCTTATTAAAATAATAATATTAACTTTACTATTACTTTATAAGCCTATTATAGTTTAAAACCTTAAAGAAGTAGTAAAGTATATAATTAAAAAGGCTATAAATATTAAAAATACACTAGCCCTAAGCTAGGCTAGCATTACTATTAAGGGGATCTCCTAATCCTTAGTTTAATAAGTTTACCCTATAATTATAGTAATACCCCTTTAAGTTTATTATAAAACTATTATTAAAAATATTACTATAGCTAAAGCTATTTAAAATTATTTACCTAAAGATACTATTACTACTATTAATTAAGCTACTAATACTAATACTATAGTAGTAGCTTACTACCTTTAAAGCAATAATACTATTATTATATTTTAGAATATAGCAAAGCCTTATACTAAAGATACTATATAAATTAGCACTGCTTTTAAACTAAAAGCAGCACTAAGCTAATATATATTTAGTATTATTATTAAGGGCTTCCCTTTATACTATATATAGAACTAAAAAAGAGACTATATTCTTTAAGCCCTAGTTATAGCTAATAGTTAAGGCCCTATAAGAATTATAATATAAAAGCTATATAGTACTGCTATATAATCCCCCCTTATTATTACTATTAATAGTATTAAAGTAATAAATAAGCTATACTATACTAATATTATTTATAAAGCTAAAATATTTAAAGCTAAACTCTATAATAATATTATTTATCCTTATTAGTATTATAGGTATTTTAAATTTAAATATATTATTATATACTATACTATACCCCTATAGTATAGCTGCTATACTGCTAGTTATTATATAAAAGGTAAGTAGTCTTACCTAATACTAATAAAAGCTATTTATAAATACTATATTAACTATTTAAGACTATACTTAGTATAGTTTTATATATATAATACTACTAATAAGCAATAAAACTATATATATACTATATATTTAATATAGCCCTTAGCCTTTATTAAACCCCCCTTTTAGTTAAAATAAAAAGAATAAACTAAAGTGCTTAGCTATAGCTAAAGAAGGGATATAAATAATTTACTATTATAAGAGGCTTTACCTTAAAAATAAGTTAGTTAACTATATACTTACTTTTTTAAATTAAAGCTAAAATTAATATAATATTTATAAGTAGCTATAGAAGCCTTCCTAAGCTAGTAACCTATAGCTATTATAGCCTTAAATAAGCTAAGTTTAACCTAATATATAATATAAGGTATATAATTAAGATTATATACTAAAATATATAAAAGAAAACCTATTTAATATACCTAGCACTAGAATCCTAGCCTAGTACTAATATAATAGTAATATAGAAACTAAAGACTTTAAATAGTAAACTACCTAATTTTAGCCTTAGCTACTTCTAGCTTATAACTTAAAGTAGCTATATTATAATTTATATATACTACTAGTATAAACCTAAGGTATAAATAATATAAATTAGTAAGGACTAATACTTTATTATAATAGTAAAGTATAATATTTACTTTATTTACTCCTTAATCTATAAACCTAACTAAACTTTATCCCTACTTAAATTTATATTAGCCCTATTTCTTAATTATAATATCTTTATTAATAACTTTAATTAATATTACTTATTTTAAAACTATTATAATTAAACCTTAGTAAAATATAATATACTTCTTATATTAGTAAAGTAATAATAGCTTAAACTTATAATACCTTAGGGTAAAGTAATATAAAAAATATAAAAAAAAAGAAATAGTATTATTAACTATACCTAAGCTACCTATAATATAAATATTAACTTCTTAAAAGGCTTAAACCTTATTAAGCTTAACTATATACTATAGCTTATTTATATAAGCTTTAGCCTTAGGCTATATAATAACTATTCCCTTTAGTTTAAATAAATATATATAAATAATAACTTTATTACTATAAAGGCTATAGTATAGTTCTAGCTTAATATTATAAAGCCTTAACTTTAATTACTAAAGGAGATTAACTACTTTATAAAATAATTAATAGCTAAACTTTAGTTTATTATAAATATAATAGTTTTAAAAGAACCCTAAGGTAGCTTTAAGCTAAACCTATAGTAAAACTAATATACTAAAAAAGTAACTTAAAATACTAAAAAGGTACTTTAATAATAAAGAGTATTTTATACTAAAGAAAACTAATAGTATATAATTAATATAGTATAAATATAGAATTAAATTATTTATAATAAATAGTATAGTGCTTAGTATATAGTAGTTAAGGCTATAACTACTTAATATAAAAACCTTTAAAAGCTTAAATAATAAGTATAGCTTTATAGTAGCTTACTACTAAAATAGTAGTAAATTCCTACTCTTCTATAGAGTAAAGGTATAGATATTATAATTATTAAAATATACTAAAAAAAAGCTACTACCCTAGCTAAGTATTTTTTTTCTTCTTTCTAAGCCTAATTTAATAATATACTAAGCAATCTAAATAGCTACCTTAATACTACTATATTTCTAACTAAGGACTAATTTAATACTAATAAAATCTATAGTATTATAAAGAGCCTATTTAGTTAAAAAGCATTTAAACTTAATAAACTTTTAGTAAGCTACTTTAAAGTTTATAGTAAGCTATTAGTATAAACCTTTACTTACCTACTAAATATATACTATTATATTAGTTACTACCTAGCTTTATTTTAGTAAGTAAAAGTTATTATTTTTTATAAATTAGGCAAAACCTTAATAAAGTAATAGAGGGTAAGGGCCTAGTATTTAATCTTACTTCTTAGTATAGTTAGTAAGGTTATAAAAGTAATAATAATAAGTTAGCTTACCCTTATAGCTAAATTAGGTAAAGCACTACCTAACCTATAAATAAATAATAAAGTAAATTAGTTTATAGAAGTTATATTAAGTATATTAGTAAAATCTATATATATAGTATAGTATTATAGCAATATTATATTACTACTTTAGCTAAATATATTAGTAGCTTTTAATACTATTTACTATAAATAACTTACCTATATCCTTATTATTACTAGTATTTTTATTTAAATTATAGTATAGACCTACTTCTTTACTACTAGGTGTATTACTTATCTTTTCTTTAATAAAGAAATAATAAGCCCTTTACCTATTATTATAGAGATGCTATAGGGATTCTTTATTTTACCTATTTTCTTTTTACTTTATATTATACTATTATATATTAAACTCTAAGCTATATAATTTATATTAGTAATAAGCTTCTTAAATAATATAAATATCCTAGTATATAGTTATATAGTAAAAAAGATATAGGACTGCCTTAAGGCTATATAAATAATTTACTAAGATTAGTCTTAAGAATTAGGCCTTAAATTTAACCTAAAAAAGAGTAAATTTATATACTTTATAAAATATTATACTATAGTTATAACTTTAGTCTAACTTAATATTAATATAATATAGCTAGTTTAATCTACCTACTTTCTAAGGGTTTAAATTTACTAAAAACTATAATAAAAAGCATACTAAAGCTAAGTTAAGTTAAAATTAGTATAGTAGTAGCTTATACTTATATTACTAGTAGTATTAATATAGGGTTACTTACTATAAAATATATACTTATTATATATATAAGTAATTTAGAGTATTATTGCTTATAGTATAGAATTATACTATACCCCTATAGTAATTAGTAGTAAGGTAAGGGGAATAGCTAAGGTATTTATTTTTAAGTAAACTAAGTGCTTAAAAATAATTACTAAGGCCTTTAAAGCTATACTATAGGCCCTTATTAAAATTAAGTTAGTAATAGCTTTAATTAACCTTTACCTTAACTACTACTTACTTTACTTTTATTATTAAATTAAGGCTAATAGTATAGCTAACTAAATTTAAAATGCTTATACTATAGTAGTAGCCTAACTCTATTAAAGATTAATATACTAAGGGTATAAATACCCCTTAAATCCTAATAACTACCTAAACTATATACTATTTTTAAATTAGCTTTATAATTATTCCCTTAAATTATTTTTAGCTAAAGCGCTTACTTTAAAGTAAAAAGACTACTAATATAGGGAAAGAATTACTATATCAGTATACTAAACCTAGGTTAAATATATAGTAGTAGAGCTTAACCTTAACTTTACCTTTACTATTAAAATAATTTATATTTACTTTAACCTTACTAAGTATAAATCTATAGTATTTATTTAAATATATATAGAATAAATTAGGCTTAATGCCTTTCTCTATAATTATTATATTTTTAAGGTAGATTTACTAATATATAGCTACTAAACTAATAATAAAAACCACTATTATATTTTACTTTTTTATAAAAACTTTAACTATCTCTGCTATATAAATATAAATATACTACTAGTATATAATTAATATAAGGTTAGGGAGGCCCTAAAAAAGAATAAACTAGCTACTATACTTATAAAATAGCTTATTTTAACTAGGTATATTCCTTAGTTTAGGCTTATATATACTTTATAATAATAATAAACTAAGAATATTAAAGACTTAGTAAGGTAGAGCATTTAGTATAGTATAAAGTTAGGAGTAGTAGGAAGCTATAAAGGCATTATAGTAAGTATAAAATAAACTAATATATAAATTATATTAAATAATAAATAATAAATAGTAATAAAAAATTATAGGTATAGTATACCTATACTAGCCCTAGCTCTACTTTTTCTTAGCCTCCTTATTAACCTCCCCCTCCCTCTCCCCCTTATTTTTTATTACTTTCTTCTCTCCTCCCTTTTTAGTATAGCTCTATATTATAACTAAGCTAAGCCTATAGATTTTCTATAAAATATTATTATACTTCTTTAGTATATTAATAATATAGTAAGCCTATAGTAGTATCTTACCCCTAATTAAAGTTAAGGCTAAAACTACTATAGTATTACTAAATAATTATATTACTACTATAGTAGCTATCCCTATTTTTTTTATAAATTATTATACTTTTTTCTAAATAGTATTATACTCCCTAACTTAACCCTAAGTTAGTACTATACTAATACTATAATAGTATTATAATAATACTATTATAAACTTATATTAATATACTTCTTAAAGGTATAGAGATTTTATATATTTATTACCTATTTAATAGTTTCTTAGTATAAGGTAATATTTTAGTTTAGCTATAGTATTAATTAGCTACTAACCTACTATTAATATAAATAATATATAAAATACTTATTTTTAAATAAGTTTTCTTAGCTTTTATATACTTAAAGTATATATTATTAGTATTTATATAAATTAAAAATAATAATAGTATAGAAATTAGGGAAGTTCTAATTTTTAGTATAATAATACTATTTATTAATATTTTTAGCTTATATTAAGTAAGCCTTATAGGGCTAGTCCTTAAGCTAGCCTAGCTATTTTATAAATTAGTAGTAGCAGTGTATTAGGTTAGAGTTAGTACTTACCTCTAAAGTAATAATTTTATTTATAAATAGTATTTTAATTAGCTCTATAGTTAGTAGAAAGCAGTAATATAGTAGTACTACTATAGTAGAAAGTTAGAGGTATACTTATAATAAAAGTAATTAATAAAGAAGGAAGAAAGAAGAGAAAAGGCTAAAAATAAAGAGAAAAGGGTAGCTTTTATAATTATTTCTTTCTTTCTTATATAACTAATAGTTAGCTAGTAGTTAGTCTACTAATAGCTAGCTACTAGCTAGTATAGCTAATACTATAAAGGTATAATAGCTAGTAAAAGGTTTTTAGTAAGGAGGCAGTAGCCTAAGGGAAATAATAAGAAACTAATATAATACTTAATAAGAGTTACTAAAGTAACTTATAATAATATATAGACTACTTCTAAAGGTAATCTACTACTTTACTATGCCTTTACTAACCTATACTAATTCTAGTTTTATAATATACACTCTTCTATAATACTAGTTAAGTTTAGCTAGTAGTATATATTTATATATAGTTAGAACTAGCACAGAGCTACTCCAGCTCCGCAGCGGATATTATTATAGTTATATATAGGTTTTCCTCTCTGCTCTAGGGTTTTTTCTATATAGTTTTAGTAGCAGAAGTACTAGCTATTGGGCTTAGCCTAACTAGAGTATTAAATAATAATAACCTTAATTATATACCTTATATTATATATTAGGTTAAACTTAGCTTATTTAAGGCTATAGTAGTTATAAGTTACTAGCTTAAAAAGGCCTTTATAGCTACTTATAAATATTATATTCATTCTAGCCTTAATTTAAAAAGGTAAGTATATAGTTTACTAACTTATTTTTAAAGTAAGGCTTTATATAAAAGTAGGTTACTTATATTTTATCTTTAGCTATAGCTAAGTACTTTAATTTAGCCTTTTTATTTTAATTAGAGAGAAGGTTTAGTAAAGGCTAGGGGCTATACTAAATATATAGTATATATATAATTCTATTGCTTATTAGTAGTATTATATATATAGAACTATACTAGGTAAAGTTTTAAATAGTTAATATAGTATTTATAAATAGCTTTTATTAGTATTAAGTAAGACTACTTACCTTTTATATAATGTGACGGGGGGAAAAGAAACACAACACCAAAAGGAGCGGTATGCCCACAAACGCAACGAAGCTCCCCGTCGTATTCCGGATTGTAATGGTGGCAAGCGGGCACTTAGAAGAGGGAAACCTATATAAGAAAAGTTATAAATAGTTAGAATTCTTTCTAATTAAATAGTTTAGAATATTAAAAAGTTAAAAATAGTAAGGGGTTTATAATAAAATATAGAATATCTTTAATATAGTAGCAACTATAGCTAGGTTATTAGAATATTATAGTAATAGGTGCTTTTATACCTATGCACTAAAATTAAAAAATAGGAAATAAATAATATTTTTTAACTATCTAAGGGCTTAGGACCTTTTTATACTATTTAATTAAATAGTTTAATTATATTACACTAAGGTTTAATGCCCTTAGTTATTATAATAATCTCTTTTTACCTATCTCTAGCCTATATTTCTTTAGCCCTAATATAATACCTCCTTAGGCTTACAGTCCTAGAGAAGTAACTATAAGCTAATAAAAATAATATTAATAAGACTTAAATAAATAAAACTCTTTTAATTAAATAATCCTAGTACCTTCTTAGTTTAATTTTATTCTTTTAGTTCTCTTTAATAACTTAGGTATTATTAAAGTTATTAGGTTATCTTTCCTTTCTTATTATTTCTTTAGCGTAACTAATTAACTTTCTATTATATTATAATATTACTAAGCCCTTTTAGTATAAGATTTTACTTCTTTTCTATTACCTTTTATTTCTATATATACTTTTGCTATAATTTCCTCCTAAGCTTTATAGGCTACTAATTCTAGAGGAATAATTAATAAATATAACCTAAAACTAAGGAAGAAGGCTAAGATATTACATTAAGGGACCTTTTTATAATATAGCTTAGGTAGTAAACCTATTATAATAGTATAAGCTGCTTTTTAAAGGTTAATTTCTTTAGTATCCCTTAATAATGTATTATAAGCTAAATCTTACTCTTCTTCCTTTAATCCTTTAAAGTAAGTAGCTTATAGCTATTTATTATAGTTAGCTTTATTTAACTTCTACTATAGTACTTCTTTAGCTTATGCTTTTTTATAATATACTTATTAATATTACTATTTAGCTATACTTATACCCTAGCTATAAATTCTTTTTATTAGTATTGCTTTAAGGCTTCTTTCTCTTTATATAAACTACTAAATAAAGATATAAATAGTTATAAGAGATTTATAAAAGTACTTAAAGTTAATATACTATATTTATGCTATCTTCTAGTCTTATTAGGGGATTAAAGGGATTACCTAAGTAGTATAAGCGCTTTTAATATAATAGTAAGTAATAATAAAGGGCTTTTAAAAGAAAGAACCTTTTAATTAAATGCTTCTTAAGGGATTAGTAGTAAAGAAGAAAGGTAACTTATTCTTTATAAGGTTATAATATTATTAAGTTTCTATCTTTATTAAATTATTTACCTTAGAATAATACTATTAATAATTTAGGGCTTAGGGTATATTATAATTATTAGTAGGACCTAGGAATTCTATAGTTATATACTTTAAAACTATACCTACTTATAATTATATATTATAACTTACTTAATATTACTTAAATAATAGTTTT
>SRPU01000607.1:0-16132 GCA_018360185.1 Claviceps lovelessii | reverse complement strand
GTGAGAATTCTAGTAATTTTAGCGAAAATTCTAGTATTTCTTCTAGTAATTCTAGCACTAAAGAAGAAAAAGTTTCTTTTAATGCCTTTAACTTTAGTTATAAAGAAGATATAAGAAATTCACTTCTTTACAATATAGGCTTAACAGTGTATTGAGTTAATTCTAAAGAGCACTTTATAAGCTATACTGCTTATAAAAAAGGGGAAGCTGGCCCTATAACTACTAGTAGGGGACCTATTTATTCTAAGGGATACAGTAAGGCTAAATTCTTAGTGTTATACTAGCAAAATCCTAATAAATATAGGCCTTTAATTCTATAAAATACACTATATTTACTAAAATTAGAAATAAATATAGTTAGTGGATTAAAGCACTATTTAGCAGGAGGCTATATGTCTAAAAATTCATTACTTTTAGTAGATAGGTCTTATATTAGTCTCTTAAACGTTAAAAAGCATGGATTTTTCTTTTAGCTTAAAGATTTTAATCCACCCCTTCTAAAACCACCTTCTAGCTACTCTAAGGGGCACTATATAGGTTATTTTAGCTATTAGGCTGGCCCCCCTATAGAGGTTACTAAAAAACCCTCTATAAAGTCTATTTTAGCCTCTAAAAAGGCTAAAAAGGTTAAAGAATTAGGAAATTTACACCCCCCTAATTCTATAGTCCCTTTTTCATAAAATATTTAGAAAGCAAGCCAAAGCTAGGCACCTTTTATAAAGGGGGTCCCCCTAATTTCTAGGGAAAACCCCCCTAATTCTATGCTATTAGAGGCACCTAAATCTTATTTTATAGAGGATTTATAGGGCTTAGTAAATAAAAAACCTTCTATTATTCCCCCTAAACCCTCTATAACCCTGCCTCTAATAGCTAGCTAAGAGGCCTATGGTTTTTAAGGAGCCTAGCACTAGAAAGCTAAGGAAGAAGGCCCTATAGTGGTAAATAAGCTAAAGGGAAAATCTATAATTTTAGATTACCCTATACCTAAAGACCCCTATAACCTAAATTTTCTAGATTTTAGTGGCTACCCTAAATTTAGATATTTTTATCTAAAGGGTAAAAAGGTTAATTTTGCTTACTAGATTCGGCTTATAGCAAAAGAGATAAATAATCCTAATTTTATCTCTATCTATTAAAATAAGGCTAATAGCTCTTATTATAATATTCCTTAGAATATTATAGGGAATAACTTTTTAGAGGGGGATCTAAGTGCCCCTTAGACACTTATAGAGAATAATTCCTTAGAGGGGAAAAATAACTAAAAAGGGGACTTTCTTTTTATCTTTATTAAGAATTACCCTAAAGGATCTATTTTAGGTCTAATAGTTAGAAGAGTCCCTAAGCTTACCCCTAGCCTTAGGAATTCTTATATTTCTAATTATAGATAATTTTAACCAGAGGTTAAAAATCTAAGAAAAACAGATTTTTATATAGTAAGCCTCTATAAATAATTTACTATAAGGCTCTTTATCTAAAGAAAATAAGATCTTAGAGCCTAAGTCCTTAGAGGAATTCCTTAAGGTAGATATCTTTAAAATAATAAAAAATATAAGGATAAATATATTCCTTAAGGGCCCTAAGATATTTATAAATTTACTTTACCTTAAAGTAAGGCTCTTACTGTTTTTCTTGTCTTATTATTTCTAAGACTTTCTAGAAGCTTTAGTGGCTTATAGGAATCTTTTTTTATATTGTGTCGGGGCTAGAGAGACATGGACCTTAGATAGGTGGAAAAGAGGCCATTGTGACGACTAAGGATATTGGACCTTAGCACGATGTAATTAGACTATCTAATTAGATAGTATAAAAAGGTCCTAAGCCCTTAGATAGTTAAAAATATTATTTGTTTTTCTATTTTTTAATTTTAGTGCATAGGTGTAAAAAGCACCTATTACTATAATATTTTAATAACCTAGCTATAGTTACTACTATATTAAAGATATTTTACATTTTATTATTAACCCTTTATTATTTTTAACTTTCTAATATTCTAAACTATTTAATTAGAAAGAATTCTAACTATTTATAACTTTTCTTATATAGGTTTCCCTCTTTTAAGTGCCTACTTACTATTATTATAATTTAGAATATATTAGGGAGCTTTATAATATTTATAGGTATACTACCCCTTTTAGTGTTATATTTCTTTTCTCCCTAATATAAATAATGGTTTTACCTAGGTAAAATATATTTTCTAGTCTTTATAAATCTATTATATAATTAGAAATAATAAAGTATAATTAGAGACCTTAATTTAAAGCTAGACCTTATTATAACTAGCTAAACTTATAAAACTATAATAATTAACTATAAAAAAACTGCTATAGTGTATTTAAATTATTTAATTAAAAGCATTAAAACATTATAAAACTTAATTAATATAAAAAAGAACCTCCCTTTAAATTATACCTCATAGAATTTAAGTTAATAACCCTTAGTATATAAAGATATAATACTAATATATTAAGAAAAAGGGAGAATTTATTAAAACCTACTTAAAATACTATTACCCCTCTCCCTAAAGTAAAGAAGGCTATAGATTATTTAATTATATTTAATTTAATTAAATTCTATATTATTATATTAGTTATAAGTATTTTCCTTTTTATAACCTAGAATTCCTTTATTAGAATTCTAGTCTTAGTATATAGTATTATAAGGAAAGATAGCTTAGTTAATCTTATTAAATAATAATATAGTTTATTTTATAGTAAATAAATTATTTATAAAGAAAGAAAACCTTTTAATTATTTAATTTATTTAACTTTTATATCTATATTTAATAATATTAGTCCTAAGAAATAATTTAAACTAATTTTAATAGCTTTTTCTTTTTTCTTTAACTAAGTTAGTATAGAATAACTAATACCTAACTTTACTTTTAAAGAAAACCCTCTTTCTATTAATATTTTTAATTTTACTAGTTTTATTAAGGGTATTAACCTAAAAACCTTTACTAAGCTTCTTAAAGAAACCCTTAGTAAGTAAAGTACTTTTATATTTCTTTAAAGTAACTATTATATTAATTAGTTTATTAAGGAAAATATTATAAATTTTCTAAAAGACTTTAAGGTAAAGATATATACTTTTAGCCTTTTTAATAATAAATAGTACTAAATACTTAAAAAAAAAGTTACTTTTAAGCTTTATAAGAATATTAAAACCCTTATAACTATATATTCTTAATAAAATACTAAGAAAGCCTTACTTTTTTAATATTAAGCTACTCTTTAAAAAAAAACTAAAAGTATAATAAATTAGCTTAAGAAACTTAATATATAATGCCCTTAAATATTCTCTAATACCTATTTATAGTTATAATACTATTAGGTATTAATATTAAAAGCTTTTCTTAATAATTAAAAAACTCTCTTTATATAATTTATATATATTTATAAAGCTATCCCTAGCTAAATTATTATTAGCTTTATAAATAAGTAAAGGTTTAGTAAAGAGTAGTTTATTTATAAGAAATATAAAGCCTTATAGGTTAAGCTAAATAACTATATAAAGATATATTTATAACTTAAGAATTATAATCTTACTAAGACTATTAATGCTTATACTAATAACTAAGTATTTAATTATAAAAAAATCCTTTAATTAGCTTTTTTTATTACTAAGAATCCTTAAAAAACTAATATTTTAGCTATTAACTTATTTTTACCTTTATTTTAAAATAAGGAAAGTAGTAGCTATAAGAACTAAATTAATACTTTAACTAAAAAACTTAAGGAATTATAAATTACTATACTTTAAGGTTAAGTATAATTATTTAATCCCTTATACTATATAAATAAAATACTAAAATTCCTATACTTTATATCTTATAATATAGTATAGGCTAGGGAATAAAAGAAGTATATTAATATTTACTTTAATATTTTTAGTACTAATAAATAGTACTTTAATTACTACTTTTACTATAATAAGGAAGGCTACTACTCTAATTAATATAACTTCTTAAAATATAATTAAAAGATTAGGTTTATATAATATAACTTTTAAGCTTAAATTCTTATTATTAGGAATAATTTACTAAAGTACTAAGTCTTATTAGTTTTTTATAATTTATTTCTTAATATAAGGAGTTATATTTATTACTTAGCTATTTTTTAAATTAAGCACTTTAAAGACTATACTATTAATTATTTTATAAATTAGGTTTTAAGTTATAAGGATATCCCTATTAACTATTAAATAATATTATTTAATAAAAAAAAGGTTATAAATAATATTACTAAATAATTAAACCTCTTACTTTATAGACTTAAATAATAAAGACCTATACCTACTAAGGTTTTAATAAAAGAACTATAGCTTATAACTAAGGTTATAACCTTAAAAAGGGTTAGGAAGCCTTATAAAGTAAAGATAACTATTAATATTAATATCCTAAAGAAAGCTTAAGTAGAAGAAATTATAAATAAACCTTTAATTAAAAGTTATTTATAAACTATTCTAGTAAGTTAAACCTAAAAGGAAAGTTTTAGTATTATTAGGTATAAAAAAAAGTCTCTATAAAACTACCTTATTACCTAACTATATAAAGAGGTTTTTAGTAAAAAGGTAGGTATAAGCTTATAAAACCTTTTTAAGCTTTTTTTATTATTAGCTAGGTTAGCTATTAGTAAAAACTCTATTTATATTAAAGGGATTAAGGAAGTCTTTTAGTATAATAAAATATTAAAGTTAGCTAAAGTAATTTAACCTTAAGATTATTAATACTAGAAAGTATAGAAATTATTTAATTAAAGAATAATAAGCTAGATTATTTAAACTTTAATTAAGCTTATTAAAAGAGAAAGGAAAAAAATATTAAAGAGCTTAGTATATAATTAATTAAAAATACTATAGTTAAGGTTAGTAATGCCTTATAAAAGTAATTATAAAAAAAGCTAGGAGTAAAAACTTTTTATACTAACCTACTTTACCTAAGCTATAATTTATTTAATTATATTAAAACTAACTTAGCTTAGATTAGTTAGGCGCTAAATAATAAGAGAAAGACCTATAGAGTAGTTTACTTATATATAATAGTAAGCTATTTATAAGACCTTCCCTACCTATAGGTCTGCCTTAGGGAGCTAAAAAAACTATTTATACTAGCTTTAATTAATTATAAATTATAAAGGAATTTAATTATAAAAGAATTTATATATAAAGCTAGTTTAAAGATATATTTAATAAATATTAATACTAATAGTACTTTCTATTTAAATAATACTATTAAACTTAAAGAAAAAGTTTATATAAAGCTTTTTCTTAATAATATTTAAATACTAGTATACTTTTATATAGTATTTAATATAGTTTTAGTCCTCTTAATCTTAGAAATACTATTTATTTAATAAGTATAAGTATTATTTAATTATAGCTAAGGCTATAAAAAGCTAAGAATAAAATATTACTTTAAAAACATTATAGTTATATTTTATACTACTAAATTAGTTATATAAAATATAGTTAATATAGCACTACCCTTAGGGGTAATAGTTAACTTACTTATAATAAGTAAGGAAAAGTTAAATAAAAAGTTAAAGCTATTTAATTAAGTAATATAAGAAAAAATAAACTTTAAATTAAAAAAAAATAAGATTTTAATACTAATTACTAAAAATAAAGGGAATAAGATTATAATACTTATCTTTAAATAAGCCCTTATTAATTAAACTAACTAACTAAGTAATACTACTAAGGAAATTTAGCTATCTTACTATATATAATTATTTAATTTAATAGTAAATACTATATATAAATATATTAGTTAAAAAGTATATCCCTTTAATAATATTCCCTTTAATAAGTCTATCCTAAATAAAGACTTAAAATAAAAGATAAAAAAGTAAAATAAGGTTAAGGTATACCTTAATACTAATAAAAAGTATAGAGAATTTATTATAAAATAATTCTTTAAATATTTAAAGGGATTTTAGTTAACTTAAAAAAGACTTAATTAAATAGTTTATAAAACTAAAGAATATTTTACTCTTTAAAAACTTAATATTTTTAAGAAAATCCTTAGTAATAAAAAGGCTGCTTTAAGCTAACACTTATTTAATATTAAAAAGGTTAACTCTTTTATTATACCTTCTTAAGTTATTAAGATTATTAAGCACTTAGCTTAGTAAGTAAAGTTAATTTTAATTTCTTATACTCTTTAAGGAAAATTAATTAAATTATTAAAAAAGAAGTTAAATTATAGTTTACTAAAAGAATTATATAGTTTTTATAAAAACCTTTATTTTTTAGTTATAAAAACAGATAAAGGGATTAGGTTAATTTTATTTACTATAAAGTATAATAGTATTATTATTTAGAATATAGGCATTTTATAAGGTACTAAATTATTTAGTAAGAAATTCTTAATATATAAGATGCTTTTACTTATTAACTTCCTTTTTAAATATAATTAGGTAGAGTTAGCTAATATAAGCTAGGATTTTATAATAATTATAAGTTCTATAGAACTTTTAAGGCTTTACTACTTACCTTAAGGAGCTATAAACTTAATTATATAATTTATTAAAATTATAAAGTATATTCTTTTTAACTTAATACCCTATATTTATATACCCTTTCTTAATAATATTACTATAAAGGAACCTATTACTATATATAATAATGCTAAGATTTTATTTAAAGTCTAAAAATATATTATAAAATATCTAATTAATTTAAATAATATTCTTTTAAATCTAAAACTTACTAGTTATACTACTTTTATAGTTAAAAGTAATTCTATTAACCTACTACTATTATTATAAGGTATATCTATAGAATATATAGCTATAGGCCTACTAAAGAAAAGATCCTTAAGCTTAAGAAATAAATTACTTATAATAATCTAAGGGATATATATTTTTTCCTTAGCCTTACTATCTTTTACTATCTTTAAATACTCTATTTTACTATAATTATACTATCTTTAGTAATGCTATTATATAAAAAAATAAAATAAATATAGGGTTTAGAATATAAAAAAGCTATAAAAAAGGTAATTAATATAGTAATTAGTATACTAACTTTATAATTAATTAATTTAATTAAAGGCTATAGAGATATTATACTTATAGTTAATACTAGTAATATAAGCTAGGGTGCTACTCTCTCTTAAAAGTATAAAGGTAAGTAATACCCTATATAGTTTAAAAGTAGTATATAAAATAATACTAAGGTTAAATATAATATAATTAAATAGAAATATTATACTTTACTTTATACTTTTTATAAACTTTATATTTATTTATTTAGGGTTTTCTTTATTTTAAAGACTAATTTAATAGTACTAAAGCATTAGCTTTAAAGCACTATTAATAATATCCTTAGTGCTATTATTACCTACTAGCTTAGCTATATTCTTTTTTTTAACTTTATAGTTTAATATATTCTTAAAAAGTAAAATTAAGCTATAAATAAGCTATTATAAAAAGGTTTAAGCCTTTTTAATAATTTAAATAAATTTATAAAAAATAATATTAAAAAATGTATTAACCTTTAGCTTAATACTAATTAACTTAGAGAGGTAGAAACTATACTTTATAACTCTAAGTTAAGGCAAATTATTCTTTACCTTTAAATACTAAAGAAACTATTTAATTAATTAGTAAAGCACTTTTATTACTTAAGGAAAAAGGCCCTAGGTGTTATGGACTAGCCTAGATGGCTACTGCAATCTAGTGTTAATGAACTTATTATTATCTATAAAGAGGAAAGGGAGACTACTATCCCTCTCCACTATATATATGCTCTATATATAGTATATATCCCTAGGGCTTGCCCTATAGGTGCAATAGGTCTCCTTATATGCCCCTCTCTTACTCCACTAAGGATCTAAGCTACTAGCTTAAATCTATTATATAGCCCCTCTATCTACACTACCCCCTAGCTATTAGCTAGCTAGTAGCTGCTTAAGTAATAATAATAATATAAAAGTGTTAGTAATATAATTAGATAGGCAGAACTATTATGTCCTAACTAGTTATAATGCAGTGCTTATAGAGAATAAATAAACCTAAAAATAGAAATCTAAAATTCTAGATTAGCTAGCTAATTACATACTAGCTATTAACTATAAATATCCTATTTAGCCCCTATGTTTCTATCCCTATAGTTCCTACCTTATTCTCTTGTCCTACCTTAAGTTAATACCTATTATTCTATTTAGCTACCTATTATTTTTATTTTATCTCCTATTTATAGCTATTTCTTCTACTAAGTCTAGCTATAAAAACTAAATACTTTAGTTTCTTATTTACTTTCTTTTTTTTTTTTTTTTTTTTTTTTTTTTTTTAAAAAAAGAGACCTTTATTACTCCTTATTAGGTCCTCTTAGTAAGTCCCTCTATTACTCTCTATTACCTCCTATATACTTAGCTAAATATAGTAAGAATATAGCTGCTGCTACTAGTGCTTTACCTCCTTTCCCTTTACCTTTAAATAGCTACTATATTTTAGGCTACTATAAGGTAGAGAGTAACTCTAAGAATAAGTTATTTACCTTTATTAACCTTTTTAATTTAAATATATAATACCTATTCTATATTATATATATAGCTAATAATAGCTTATTTTCTTATATTCTAGGCCTAGTATATTTCTATAAAAAGTATAGAAAAAGAAAAATAATATATATTTAAAATACTACTATATTTACTTAAAGTCCTACCCTATACTATCTTACCTATAAAATAATAATAACTATCTATTATAGTAAGGCTATAAAGGCATTATATATTCTTATTTATAATACTATTAATAGTAAGTAGTAAAAGGTTATATTAACTAAGCTATTTAAGGCTCTTTATACCTAGTTTATAGCTACCTTCTATACTATTAAGAAGTATACTATACCTATAGTAGCTACTAGTTTCTTATCCCTACCTACCTTAACTTATTTAAAGTAGTTTTAGTTTATTACTATTATAATACTTAACTATCCTCTACTTATTATTACTATTAATTCTACTATAATTTATTTATTAAAGACTAGTATTAACTATACTAATACCTAGTTATTTAAAGTATAGTGTTAAGTTAAATAATTAATACCTATATATTAAGATTTATTTACTAAATTCTAAGTATATTAAACTATATTATTTATTCCTCCCCTACTTATTAATAAGCTATTATATATACTTATACTACTACTCTCTACTACTCTTTATAGAGTTATATTTACCCCTTTTAAAGGCTTTTTTAAAATTATATTAATTCCTTCCCTTAATTCCTTTAGAAAAGAGTTAACCTTATTATTTTACTATAGTTTCTTAGGCTTATTTTAATTATTACCTACCCTTACTACTATACTACTATAGCTACTTTTAACTAGTTTTACCTAGACCTAGGGTATAACTAGCCTAGGGCTAATAAACCCTTCTTTATTTACTATAAGCTAGAAGTTACCCCTATTACTTAATCTTAACTTACTCTTTATAGCTATATTTACTAAATAGTATAAAAAGAAAAAAAAAAAAAAAAAAAAAAAAAGAAAAAAAAGGCTTATTTAAGTTCCTTATTTATTTTATTAAGAGATAAGTAGTATTAAAGTATAGGGATATTAGGGCTAAATTAAAGCCTAAATAGGGCTTATTATTATTTAAATATATATTAAATAGTATACTATATAAAGTAAATTTAGGAATATATTATATTTATATTAGACTATTATAATAATATATATTGCCTTAGTGTAATTTAAATAGCACTAAAGCCTTTATATTCTTTAGGTTTTTAAGTGGTTTTTATATTAGTTATATATATTTTATTTATTTAACTAATATATTATAATACTTACTATATTCTCTAGCGTTCTTTATAGCTAGAATAGCCTTAACTTAGTATTTAAAAGATATATTTATATTATTATCTTAGGGCTAAATAAGACTTAAATATAAGTCTTATAGAATTTAGAAAGAGAGAGAGTTATTTACTATATATTCTATTAAATTAATATAGAAAATAGAATATATTTCCCTTAAAATATTTAGTTTTATAGTTAAGGGGGTTAGAATATTAAGTATAATATATTTAGCTATAATCTAATTTAGTTTCTTACTTAAATAAAGGGTTTAAATATTATAAAGGCTAAGCTATACCTTATCCCCTAGCTAATAATACTCTACTAAATAGTGTAATCTATTAAATAATTTTTACTAATATTATTAAGTAAAGTTAATAGTAGCTTAAGTAAGTGCTATACTTTACTTAATATACTTAAAGAATTAAATTATCTATTCCTTAGCTAATATATAGCTTTAAATAAAAGCTAGTATATACTAAATAAAATTAATATTTAAACTATAAAAGGCTATATATTTACTAAGGCTAGTAACTAAGAAAGTATAATTATTAAGGGTAAGCTAGTATATTATAAAATATATTAGCTAGTTTATTTAAATAAAGAAAATTATTACTTAAAGCATTACCTATATCTTTTAATTTATATATTTAGTGCTATTATTAGTTTAGGGATAGTAAAATATAAAAAAAAGCTATTTAATACTAATAAGGGAATAAAGTATTAACTAAAACCTACTTACTTAGTCTAAGCCTTAGTTTAAAATAATACTTAAGGGGAACCTATAAAAACACTACTAATAGTTAAGAAAATATTAAGTATATACCTTTATACTTATACTTATTATAGCTTCTAACTATATATACTTAAAGAGGTAGTCTATAATAACTATAAAGAACTAAAGGGTATTTATATTAAATTCTAAAAGATTAGTTATAAAGTTTACTAAAATTTATAATTAATATTTATTTAGCGCTAGAATAGATTAAAGAAGGCCCTAATATAGGCACTAGCTTTTATAAGCTTTATAATAATAATAGTTTTATATATAGTATATAATATTTATTAATATACCCTTTTAGTAGTAGCTATAATAAAGTACTTAAAAGGTTATATTTTTTTTAGATAGCTTAATAAGGGTAAGTTATAAGTTTATTAAACTAGTATAATAATAAGGGGCTTATACTATAGTGCCTAAAGATAACTATAGAATAATAAAGCACTATAAGCATTAATTATATTATTACTAACCTACTAATAAATAGCTACCTTAGTAGGAAACTATTAGGCTTTAGACTATACTACCTTAATCTTTATATAATATATTAGGTTAGCCTATATACCTTAATTTTAAAAGCTCTAAAGATAGGTATTTATAAAAAAATTACATCCCTATAAGTTAGTAAAAGTAGCTATATCCTAGGTCTAACCTATACTTATTATAAATATAGGCTAAGTAGAAAGTAGGTATAATAAGCATATAATTAATACTAGGTAGAGTAGAGGTTATATTAGTATAGGTCCCCTTAATTTATTTTATTTATAATAAAATAGTGTATTAGAGTATACTACTTAAAAGCCTAGGTAGTAATATAAATAAAAATTAAAAAAAAAAAGGGTCTCTATTTAATATACCTAGTATTCTAATATTTCCCTAAGGCTTATAAAGTATTTTAAATTCTTATAATTTATAAGAATTATAAATAGTTTAAAGATACTATAAAGCTTAGTAAATTATACCTTAAGGTATAAGATAATACTAAAAAGCTTCTTATTATAAATTATATAGTTCTACTAAGGGGCTATAAGTCTAACTAAGTAATAGGCTACTAATTATAGTATACCTACTATATTATATTAGGAGAGATAACCCCTAAGCGCCTCCCTTAATATATTAGCTTTAACTACTATATTTAAGGTAGGGTTTTATTATATAAGAATAGGGGCTAATAAAAATATATTCTTAAGGCATTAAAAGAATATTTAATACTTAGAGAACTAAATAAATAAAATACCCTTCTTAATAAGGTTAAGTAAAGGCCTAGTAAGGTCTAAAAAGTTAGCTATAAACTCTTAATAAAAATTTATAAAGCCTAAGAAGCTATATATTCCTTATAGCCTTATTAATACTTTTTATTTCTAAATAGCTACTACCTTAGCTAGGTTTAGATATACTATATAGCTAGCTTAAATAATAAACCTTAGGTACTTAACCCCTATTATATTAAAAGTATACTTACTAATATTAAAATATAGGCTAGCTTATTAGAGGTATAAAAGAATATCCCTAGTATACTATATATACTTTTTATATATACTACTAGTATAAATAAGGATATTATTTAGGTAGGCTATAGTATAAATCCTTAGGGCATTCTTTAAGGCTTTATTAATATACTATTAAAATATTATAAGTGCCTTTATTAAGCTAAAAGGGTATACTAGCTATTTAAAGAGGCTAAATCTTATTTAGAATACTATTAAAGCTTTATTTCCTTTAGCTATATATAAGTAGTAAAAGGTAGTGTAGATATTTAATTTTATAAACTATTAGGCACTAGCTAGGGACTATAGAGTCTCCTTAATAAGTAGTAATAAATAATAGTCTTAGTTTATAATCTTATTTAATACTTTATAGTTTATATAAGAACGCTAGCTACTCTTTACCTTTTTAACTAATAGTATTAGTATAGCTACTAAAAAGAAGAAGGCTTAAATCTAACCTTTATTTATTAAGTTTATAATTTACTTTTATATTTCTAATAGCTAATTCTATAATATATTATAAAGGGGTACCTAAGGCAGGTTTAGTATACTACTATTAGAATTATATTATAGTTAAATATAGTAGTTAGCTTAGCCTTAGTAAAAAGGTAAGGCATTAGTATTCTTATAGTAAAATAAGTCTTTAAAGTTAGCTAGCTTACTAGGTAATAAAAAAAGGTCTTTATTTATTTCTAAAGGTACTAAGCTTACTATAGAAGTAAGGATAATATTAATTTTATATAAACTTATAGCTATAATATTACTTACTTTATCTAACTTTAATATATACTAGGCTAAATTAGTATATACTAAGCCTATTATACTAATTATTAGCATTATTATATCTTAAGCATTAGAGGCATAAATTTATAAACTACCCTATATATAAATAATAAGTAGGCATTTAGTAGTATATAATATAATATTATTTTAAGCTATTTATAGCACTTTAAAAATATAGTTTTATAAAAGACCTAGAATAATATAGGCTATAATAGGGAATATTTACCTATTTAGGTTAGCCTTAAATTAAATAAAATAAGTAATTTGTAGCTACTAAAAGGTATTAGTATAGCTATATATTATTACTATAATAATAGTAGTTAGGGTATATAGTTAAGTTAGGGGGATTTATTAAAGGCTTAGTCTTTAAACTATACTTTTATTTATAGTAGTATAGCTATTATAACTACTATTTACTTAGGTATTAATAAACTTAAAACTATTATAAAAAAGAGAAAGAAGGAATAGTACCTTCTTTATATAATATTCTATTTCTTTATAAATATTTAAGCTATTATTAATATAAATATAGTATAAGCTATTACTACTAATATATATTTTACTACTAAAACTTATATAGTAGGACTGCCTTTTTTTAAATTAAACTTATTATTATTACTAAAGGCCTTCTTATTAAAGGTATTTAGAACCCTAATTCTAGGTCCCCCTAAAGGGTAGTAGGCTAAAAGCTAAGTATAGCCTTTAATATAGTAACTATTATTACTATAATATAAATATTACTAAGTAGCTTTATAGTATTTAATAATATTCTTTAAAACCTATATTACCTATACTATACTCTTACTAAATATAGATTTTAAACTAGCCTTAGCCTTTTTAAAGGACTTATAGCCCTATCTAGGGCCTATAAATCCTATAGAGTTAATACCTATTATAGCTATATTGCCTTTATAGTTATATTTAGTTTAAGGCTAGTAATAAGCCTTAATATATTCTTTAATTTAATATAAATTAATATTTAAGGTAATACTATAGTATTATATAATTACTATAAAATAGTTAAAATAGGGAATATTATACCCTATATAGTAATCTCTTATTTACTTATTAAATTCTATTTAGAGCTAAGTATATACTAATAGTTACTATTAAGCTTAAAGAATAGGGTAACCTATACCTAAACCTTAGGTAATAAGTTTTAGTAAATTAAAAACTATTTATTATAGTTAGTATTAATAAAGTTTAAGTTAGCCTTTAGCTTATATATTATAAGGCTTTACTAAGCTTAAAATAAGGCCTTATTTCTATTATAAGGGTTTTCTATTAGAAGTAGTTTATATTTAGGTTATACCTAGTTTAAATATATTAAGATATCTATATAGAATGCCTAATTTATTAAAGCTATTTAGTAGTATAGTTCCTTAAGCTAAGCTACTATTAAAGCAATAGTTTTATAAAAATAATATAAGTTTTATATATTACCTAATTAAGCTACTTATTTATAATACTAAGGATCTATTATATTATTTATATATAAATAAATATTATAAATAATATTATAATAGATAATAATTATTATAAACTAGCTTAAATAGCTACTATAATTTAGTGTTAATAAAGTTATTATTATTTATAAAGAGAAAAGAGAGATTACTATCCCTCTTTACTATATATACGCTCTATATATAGTATATATCCCTAGGGCTTGCCCTATAGGTGCAATGGGTCTCCTCACGTGCCCCTCTCTTGCTCTGCTAAGGATCCAAGCCGCTAGCTCGAATCCATCACACTAGGGTTCTTTCTTAAAGGTAAAAAGCTTTTTAAAAGGCTTACTAGTACTATAAAAGGCCTTATACTTATTATAAATAACCTAAATAAGCAGTAATTAATTATTAAGGCTATTTATCTTTTAATAGCTTATAAAGGTATAAAAGTAGTTTATTAAGTAGCCTATTAAAGGTATTATTAAAGAAAAATATAAAATATAGTATAAGAAATGCTTTATTATTATAAGGTTTATTAATAATATATACCCTAGTGCCTATATAAGATTATAATACCTATTGCTTTAAGTAACTCTATAAATAAAATTTATATTAATACTTAATACCTACTATTTAATTATAGGTATAAGTATCCTTTAAAAGCTAGGTATAATCTTATAGGCTAGGTTAAAGCTATACTAATATACACTACTATTATTAAAGCTATTTAAAAGTTCCTTAATAATTTAATTAATAGGTTTAGCTTAATTCTATTTATTATTTATAATAAAGAGCTAGAAATAAGAGAGAAACTAAGTAAAGCCTTAGCTTAACTAAAAATAAAGAGTATATAAATATTTAAATATAACTTTAAAGTAAATAGCCTTATAAAAGCTAGGTATTAATCTTTAGTATTTATACTTATAAAAATAAGTAGCTTTAATAAAAAATAGCTAAGGTATTTTAAATAAGCTTTTTTTATTAATTATATTATAATTAAATTCTTTTATAGCTAATTAGCCTTTTATCTTATTTATAAATAAAAGCCCTTACTACCCTTTAAAGTAAAATTTCTAATATAGTAGCTTATTAACTAAAATAAGGTAATTATAGTATAAAATCTTTTAAACCTAAAATCTATATCCTTAAGTAAAAAAAAAAATATTACTATAATATAGAATAAAGTCCTTTAGTTTTAGAAGGGACTTATAGTAAAAATAAATAAAGCCTAAGCTACTTTAATTTAAAAACCTTTTAATTAATTAGTTATAGGGGATTTTATTTTTATTTATAATATATACTAGTTTATAAATATATTCTCTACCTAAAAGTTAATAATAAAATAAAATAAGCTTTTTTAAATTTATAGTTAAGCATTAGTTATAAAAGCTTATAAACTCTAAACCCTAAATAGTATTATACTTAATAAAATAATTAGTAATAATTATATTAAGAAATTTATATTTAATAATAAGGGCTAGTAAGCTTTTTTTATAAATAATTAGCTATACTAGCTATTATAATAATAAGCTAAATCTAAATCTATTCTATATAATATAAATAATAATCTTTAAGAACTTTTATTAGTAAATACTACTTATAAGATATTTAATTAAATAGTTACCTAATAAAATAATACTTTTTTTTTAAGGGGTATTTTAGAAAATAAGGAATCTTTAAATAAGGAAGTGCTTATATTACTATAATAGTACCTTTATTACTAAATTAAAGTCTAAATCCTAAGCTATAGTAAAGAGTAATAGTATAAATACTAGGTATACTGCCTTTTAATTAATTCCTAACCTATTATATTTATTAAACCCTATTATTTCTTTATA
>SRPU01000606.1:0-16133 GCA_018360185.1 Claviceps lovelessii | reverse complement strand
CAAGTTTTTTTTTTTTTTTTTTTTTTTTTTTTCCCCTTTCTACCTTTCCGATCCTTTTTCTTCTAAATGAAAAGCCTTCGCATGGAGTTGGTGCATTGGTAGCAGTTGGCGCGGCAGACGGAATGAGACCGGGTTTTATTGCTCATGGAGGGGCTTTATTTGGATGCTTTCGCGGTGAGGAGAATCTCATTTAGAATTGAGAGTGAGCACGGCGATATTTGTTTTCTACGTAGAGTTCTAATTCATCTTTGCAAGAGAAGGGGCGAGAGCAATGGAGGCTCAGTATTGCACAAAATGGGGATGTTCACGTGTATTAACAATTATTTAGTGCACTAGACCCCCTATTCGTGCAACACATGAAGATTTGACACAATTGGACCGGGTCCATCAAGGCGGTGAGACGTCCATCCCACCTCCTCTCTGCCTCGCGATGGCAGAAAAAAAAAGTCAAGATACCATTACCCAGAGACAACACAATCCACCTCACAGACACACCCACCCACGACCAGCATCCTCATTGCCGAAAACCCCCGCTACCACCACTCCATACCAAAGACTCTCGAATCAATCGCGGAAAAGGCACAAAAAAAAACGCCCCCAATACCAAAAACGCACCAGCCCCCTGCCCCTCATGGCCCAAGGCACAATCAAACCCTCCACCAAAACCAAAGCCCCCAAGGCCACACACTCCAAGAAGCAGGCCTCCAAGGTGGGCAAGCGAGGCACCAAGCCCAGCATCGACAAGGTCCACAGGAAGTTCACGGCGGGGCTGACGGCCAAGACGGAGGCTCTGCTGGGGGAGAGGGCGGGACATTTGGAGTTGATTGGCAAGGGGAAGAAGGGGAAGGACAAGAAGGCGACGCTTGGGAAGGGGGGGTCCAAGAAATTTGGTTGATTGGATGTTTTCATTTCCCTTTTTTTTTGTTCTTTTTTTTTGTCCCTTTTCTTCTTTGCATTTTTGCGGTTTTGCTGCCTCGATGATTTGAGGATATCAAGCATGGTGGTGCGTTTTCGGAGTTTTCGGTTTCCTTCAAGGGGGGTTTGCCCTTTGTTCTGAATGTGACGAGGGGGGTTGATTGGGGGTTCTGGAGATGCCATGGGCTGAGGAGTCCGACTTGATTTTGCCGACGCTGCTCGATCAATTTCTCGCCCGTTCGAACAAAACAATGCCCCGAGGATGGCATGCCGTCCTGCTTCGCGACAGCAAGTCTACGACATATGTATGTGCATTTCTACGTTCGTACACACTACATACAGGTTCATATACATGCTGCATGCCTCATCCGGACACGCCTGTCGCTCTCTCGTCTTCCTTCACCTCGTCTTGCCATGCCCTTTTCGAACGCGGCGACCGGATACCGTGCGACTTGTCTGGTATACACATTCTTTGCGTGCGCCTTGAACAGATGTAGATGCGTTCCGGGAGGCGGTTTCTCCACCATGATCCAGTGGAGGGAATCACGCGCCGGCATGTTGGTCGACGGCCTAGATCAATCTTCATGGATAGCATCTAGCACCGCTAAGAGGGCGGATGGGTGGGAGACATTTCGAGGGCTGATATCTAGGAAGTTGGTCTGGTGGATTCGGCGGCAGGCCAGCAGGCACACGAGAAGCGCGAGGGAAGCCGTACAAAGGCAACCGTCGTCGTGGGTCAGGGAGATTTCTCAACGTGTTCAATGTGGGATGTTATTACGCGCGCCGGGCCGTCCCATCCTACCAGCCGGACAAAAAGGAGAAAGACGACATGCAGCAGCCTCTCTCCCCTGCGAGTCAAGGTCCGAAGCCGAGGCAGCACAGCTGCAGTGTGCGCGTTGCGCGTCCACGGAAAGAAGTGCAGTGTTTTGGCATAGCGGCGAGGCTTTTGTGCTGAATTTTGATCGTCATCGTAAAATACATGGACGTCAGTGATGTGGTTGTCTGAACGCTTCATCGTGCTGGGCTGCTCTCGCCAGGACCTGCATGTTACGAATGTCGGGGATGGGCCTACGGATTTCGAGATGCGGAGGGACATGACTGTGTCGGTGATCTGAATCAGCCAAGAAACAGAACCGATAGTGAAGAACCGAAAGGGTACACAGCTAGGACTTTACGTCGTAAACAACAGGGACCATGAAAGTGGCGAATGATTGACTTGAGTTAATGAGGATACTGTTGAACTAAACCTATCTTTAGTTTACATTGTGTTTTTCATCGTATATCACTTTCTTCCGAGGAAGCACACTGCCTTGTGTGCGTGCGTGTGTGCATTCCTGTTTGTGTTGTGTGTACAAGCAGTCCGGATCAGGGCACGATGCAACGTCGTTTTTATGTTTGCAACATGTACATCACATAACAATAACGCTGTTTCGCGTTTGGTAAGTACAACAGGCTTGAAACAGGCCCTCAACATGATCTGTTTTCGATGTACTCATCAGCGCTTCCTTTACAAACGGTCGAAAAGAGGCCTTGAGATATATTTCGCTTCGAGATGCTCATAAGCGCTATTACTAGGCATTCTATAGGATCTCGTTTTGATGGATTTATCAACCATATAAAACAGGCCCTGACGATAACCCATTTCTGACATATCACAAAGAATATGGGACAGACGTTCAACATGCTCTGGTGTAAATAAAACTGCGAAACGTAGGCGCTTAATACAAGCTAATTACAATATATCTAGAAACGGTTCAAAACAGGCATGAAACATACTCGAGTTCGGTATATTGACAAACGATGGGAAGCAGGCACTCATGTAACGTAGCTCTGCTATATTTACCAACAGTGTAAAACAGGCCCCCTATATAGCCTAATTTAAATGTTTTACTAGATCCTCATGGCTGCCCGAATTCATCGGCATCATACAGACAGGCAAAGCGTTAAACCTCTTTAGGCAAAATGAAGCTGTGCCCTTTTTTTTTTTATTACTTTCCTCACTAGCTGTCTATTAGCTACTTCTTTGCGAGCTGTTTTTCTCTTCGTCGCCTTCTTCGCTATCTGTTTCTTGCTCTTTATATTGGCTTCTTTGCGAGCTGTTTTTTTTTTTCCTCTCCCTCTTTTCCCCAGCTTCTTCTTTGTAAGATGTTCTGTTTTCTTCATCACCTTCTTCATAGGATTTCTTCTTTCTCCTCTTTTTCTTCCAGTCTTTGCGAGCCATCTTTTCCTCTTTCCGTCAGCTTCTTCGCTAGCTACTTCTGTTTTTTCTACGAGGCTGCCGTAAACCTCCTCCTCCAACCCAGCCAAAACACCCCCGCTACAGAAGCAAAGTCTTTAGCACTGTGATGCTCCTACAATAGTGCATCATACTACATTCGATTCCTATTGCCAGTGGCCGAAGAGAACTTCTTCTCGAACTAACTCTTTGCATTCACGATTGAGAGAGTCTCCATAGGACGGCCTTGTTTTCCAAGACGCAACGCGGGAAGCTGCGCTCTTCGGCTTGCCCGGCTTCGCACACGACGTTTCCGCATCTTGAGCTAAAGCTCTACATTTGACGAAAAATAGTGCGAAACAGGCACTTAATATGATTGGATTCTGACACAAGTGCCGGCACTATGAGACAGGCGCTTCATATAATTCAACTCTGATACAAGTACAAACACTCATGTGACAGGCATTAATTTAGCCCAGTTGGCATGTGTTTCTGGATGGTATAGAACAGGCTTGAAATATACTCTTCTCTCAATACTTTCACACACGATATGAAACAGGCCCTTATTATAACCCAGTTCTGATGTTTATACAAACGTATCAAATCGGGGCACGACACGATCGTGATTTGTACTCATAAAAGGTATACAACCGGCCACAACACAATCTAGTTCTCGTTTGTCAAAGACATACAACACAACCAACAACGCGACTCGGTCTTGATACGTCTACAAACGCCGCAAAACAGGAACATACTTCGTACATCCAAGGTATAAAAACAAAATGAATAAATACAATAATACAATCTAGTTTTACACGTTCAAAAACGGCTTAAAAATGAAAATTGACAAGAAACAAAGCAATCGCGTACAATGTTCTATAATAACAGTTCGAACTTCCCCCTTCTTCCAATCTCTATAAAAATACAGCAAAGGCGTCCAATCTAGCCCTCTCCTCTTCCACGAATTGTTCGAATTGAGAAGGTTTAGCTCCCCACAAAGACAACCTGCTCCACGCGCGCAATACGATCGGTCTGGGCGTCCGGGTCCGTGGTGGCATCGTTGATGGCGCTTCCGCCCCAGGGGCCGCCCGATGTTTGACCGATCATCGTGTTGACCCTGTCGAGGGTGTTCTCGTACTTGAGAAGCTTGACGGCGGAGCCGGCGGAGAGTTCGTGCCGCAGGGCAATGGTCAGTCTCTTGGACTTGGGGGTATAGGCGAGTTGGAGGATGGTGCCGGTCTTGGCGGTGATGGAAAGGCCCAGGGGGGCCACGTAGATGGAGCGACGGACCGTGTCGCGCGGCTCGACTACAATGGTCTCCTCGGTGGTGGAGCTGGCGATGTTGCCGCCCATGGAGATCCAGCCAAAGTCCGGGTGGTGGACGAGGTAGGTGCACGAGCCGGAGATGATGCCGAGGTAGTTGGGACCGTAGTCGCCCGAGTAGGCATCCCACTTGAGGAGGTCCGGGTTGGAGTGGAAGGCGGTGGAGGCGAAGCCGTCGGCGTTGACGTTGCTCAGGGGTCCCATGCTGCCGCCGAAGCCGACGCGGAGGTCGTACAGGGCGGCGGGGCCGGAGGGATCCGTGTTGTACTTGTACGAGGTGAGCAGCGGGAGGGCGTTGAGGGAGGAGCCGTAGTGGTGGATCATGCGCTCGACCTGCTCAATCTTGGAGCTGTAGAGGAAGTCCCAGTATCGACGGGCGTTGCCGTTCCAGCCCCAATGGGCCACGGTGGGCATGTAGCCGCGGATGGAGTCCAGCGCCTTTTGCTGCAGTTCCTTGTTGTTGAAGTACTTGGCCCAGGCGTAGATGGCTTCTTGGCCGGTCGAATCCCAGGCCATTTCGCTGCCAAAGGGGCTGGACTGGCGCGTCCATGCGGTGACTCGATCGCGCATGACGCGCTCCATGTTGTGGAACTCGTCCATCAAGTTCTCGGCTTTGAGGTCCCTGAGGAGGTGTGTCCAGATGGTCTCGCCCATCAGGCCGGCATCCGCGTAGGCGGTGATGGGGGTGTCGTCTGACAACTTGGCCTGTGAGGCCATGACGGTGTGGTATGCCTGCTTCAGGTACCACAACGCGGGCTGGCGTTTGAGGATCCCGGCCGAGACTTGCTCGGCTTGGTAGAGACTGTAGTAGGCGGCCGAGACGTGGACGTAATCGTATGCTCTCCATACGGCGGTGGCGTCCGTCTGGTTCCAGGAGGACTGCCAGTCCGTCGACTTGGAGTACGGGTAGTTGGGCAGAGCTTTCGGGTCGTAGTAGAACAGACTGCGTTTGACGCCGTAGGGGGTCTTTCCATCCTTCTCTTGGAGGTTGCCCCAGATGGCCGTGTTGGCCATGAGCTCCAGCTTTTCGATCTCGGCAGCATCGGGGAGCACCGACGATTTCATAAAGATGGCTTCGTGGATAGAACCTGCCTCATCGGCAATACCCGCGATCCAGACTCGCTTCTCCTGAGTGATTTGCGCCCGGGCCTCGTAGTCGTATGCGATGATGGAGTTGGTTCGGTTGAAGGGATCCTGGGCGTCACTGAACCAGGATTTGGTCAGGAAGAAGTTGCTGAGCTTGGACGCCGTCTCCTCGGTAGAACGCGTCACGACATAATGAACCGTTTGCGTGGTGCCGTCGGCGTACGTGATGGTCACCCGGACTCGTCCCATGGCCGACGGGGCGGCGCCAACATCGTAAGCCTTCCACGCAGGGTTGGCCGCCTTGGACGGGGCGAAATTGAGCGCGCCGGCGGGCTCCGCGTTGATGGACTGCACCTCGGACTTGGACTGGAGGAACAACTTGGCCTTCAGGTCGTGCGGGACAATGTATCCGGGGATGCCGACCGCGACAGGCTTGCCAAGCTTGGCCACCGTCGGTTCAATGTCCGGGATCGTCTTGGTCGGGGTGAAGCGAAGCGCGTAGGATACCGACTCGCCGGGGCCAAGCACCACGGATGTGGGCTTGTTCCACGGCTCGGTCTTGTTCCACTCATTCTCGGCCCAGGCCTTGGTCAGGACCTCCCATGAGTAGAAGCCCTCGAAGACTTGGGAATTGTAGGCCAAGGGGTCGTTCCGGTCTTCATCGAGGAATCTCCATGCCTCGAACTTGGTGTCCTTGTTCTCGGGGGTGATGACGAGGTTGGGACCGGTGCCCGTCAACCGGGTAACTTGGACGTAGCCGGCATCGAGACCAATGTAGGGATCAATCAGGTTGCATTTCGCCGTGGTCTCTTCCGCAGAGCGGTTGGTGAAGATGCTGTTGAACTCGATGGGGAAACCAAAGGATCCCAGCTCGAGCGCCGCCGATGACGACGGGTTCGAGACAGTCGCCTTCAGGACGAGGTCGTCGCCCTCCTTCAGCCACACTCGCTCGAGGGCCAGCTTTCCCTTGGCTGCGGGAGATGCATTGGAGAAGTCGGAGTGCAAAATGGCTCCGGCAGGCGCCGAGTTGATCGGCTTCGTTGCTCGGAGAGCAGCCGTGTTGAAATCGTTCCAGGCGCTCTGTCCCTGGATTCGCCAGCGGATCGTGACATCGCCCGTGTGGTACTTATCGGGACCGGCTCGGAAATGGAAGTAGTCGGAAGGACTGAAATCATAGCTTTCATCCAAAGACGGCTTCAGAGACTGCAAAACGCCGGAATCGGCGGCCAGCGTGCCTGTCCAGCCACCCGTGGAAAAGGTGGTTTGGGCCAAGACCGCCGAAGCCGAGGCTTGGACGGCAAACGCACTCAGACGCATCGTCGTGTCTCGTGTCTAGCAGAGACCTTTGTGCGCACAAGAAGAGTCTTGCAAAATCGTCTCGATGGCTCAGCCGGGCGGAGGGGGAGCCACACGCGTGGGAGTGCAATCGCCATCATTTATAGGTTGAGATGCACGAAACGAGACAAAACTTTGTTACAGCACAGGGTGGTGAATGCGGGATAAATCGAGCCATTCCCATTAATGAAACCCACCCTGAGCTATGAATTCTCCATGGATTCCACTTGGAAAGTCAATTAATGCTCGTTTCCGACATTCTTGATATATCATGCTAGCCGGGGTCGCGTCAATGCCTGCAAGAGGTTCAAAAATCCTGCGGAAGGGAGAAAAACAAACCTCACTAGATCTGCCTAAAGTTTGTGGCTGACAGTGTAACCTATGAACCGGGATTAGAAACCTAGCGTAAACACTAATTAATGATTGCCTATGTGTATATATATAAAAATAGCGCTAAATCAGCAGCAACAAGGAGGTCTTCCAGGCTAGAAGGCGATAGGACAATTAGATAGACGACTTGGCGTGGGACACCCTGGATAGTATAAAATCGGCACCCAATAGTGATCCACATACATCTTGTACCCGACATTTGTCGAGCACGGAATCTTGTCGCCATTTCGTGGATCAGACCCTTATGACGAATTCACAATTTGACGATTGATGATAGATGATGAAGGCGACATAGGCGATATTGTTCGACGCGGCACGCTCGGATTGACGCATGACACTGCGAGACTTTTGATGAGGATGCGCCGGGTTGTGCTTCAGGCAAGGATGGTATCGCTCCTGAACAATTCCTTCCCGTTGCTTAGGGCCGTGGATGAATGGGAAAAGGGATTTCATCCGTGCCTCCAATTCGTTGGCTCGTGATTGAATGGAACGACGGCGTGTATCTGCTGTTTTTGCAATTCCCCTTGTTTTCATTTATTGACTTTTTGCCTTGATAGCCTCGGATGCTTACCTTTTTTTTTAACGCCTTCATGTTTTTTGCCTTGACAGCCCCCGATGCCTACCTTTTTTTTTTTTTTTTTTTGGCCCCTTCATGTGCGCTCATCCGCTTCATCCGCCCTGATCCGCCCTGGTCCACCTCCATCCGTCTCCAATGCCTTGTTCCCGCCGCGCGGCATACCGCTGAATTCGCACGAGTGCCATTTGGAATGTTTGAACGTTTGCAAGCATAAGTGGGAAGTCGAAAATTCTTTTCGTGAGCACAGCGACCACAACGACGCGCGCTACGTGTCGTCTAGAAGTCTGACGAAACGCCGAACCACGCAGCCTCTTGAGTCTAGGGTTTTTGATTTGCGATCCTGGCTTCCAACTGGTCAGGTTCCGTGCACCCCCCCCCGTCCCAGGTCCACCCCACCCTACCTCCACAACCCGATCGTCCCACCCTTTCCAGGCACACCAATGACACCGAGGCAGATTACAGACAACGAACCCCAGGGCAAGCTTTCCCATGATGGTCATCTGAGCTTTCTCATCTGACTTGGGTATTTTCGGGATCCGTTCATCTAACCATCGCCACTGTTGGGATTGAAAAGTAATCAGCCGCACACATTTCATAACAATTTAAAATTTTGAGTAGGTGGCGTGTCAGCCATGTCAGTACATGGAGGTGACTTTTCCCTTTTTGTAAGAGACTAGGCTGGAAAAATCTACTGTGTTGCGATAGAATCTAGCCCCTGATAATGTGACAAGAACATGCGTATCCCTTTGGTGTCCGCAAGGCTAGACTCAGATATATCCCACTTCTTCTTAATCGCTCATTAGAGGGAATTTAAATAACCTTACGTAACCTAGAAAATGTATCATCTCTAAGCAAGCTTAGTAGGATTATAAGGTATCTCTTTATAGTATATCGTAGTACTGGGACTTCTATTTCACTATAAATTACTATTATATAGAAGTACCTTTGATTGGTGGACTAAGTTGATCGGTACCCGAATGTAGCCTTGCGGACACCAAAGGGATACATGTTAATTCCGCCATGTAGCAACATAATGGCATTGAGACGCCAATTCTGCTCAATCAATCCCCTCTCACCATCCACCCCACCCGGGAGCGTTATCGAGAGAGAAATGCACCCGACCATGCGCTTTTCTCTTGTTCACTTGGTGAGGCTCTTTTCGCTATTGCACGGAGCACAATCCCAGTCCTTCTTCGTTTCGGACGGAAACTCCATCCTCTCCAATGGCACCTATTACACGGCAGATCCAGCGCTCATTGTGGTAGACGGTGTGTTGTACATCATAGCTGGACAGGATACTGCTCCAAAAGACGACAACGACTTCACCATTCAAAACTGGGGACCTGCTGGCCAGTAAAGATCCAAATCCCGCCGGAGGCGAGTGGGCGCTCTATTCCGACTTTGTTTCGCCTCATTCGGTTTTCCGATGGGCCGATCCGGGCGCTGCCTATGCCTCGCAGATCGTACGTGGGCCTGACGGCGGATTTTATCTGTCCGCCCCCGTTGCCGTGGCCGATACGAAAAACTCAGACCCCTTTGGCATCGGTGTCGCCAGAGCCGACAGAATTGAAGGTCCGTATGTTGACCACCACCCAGAGGGACCCATTGTCTCGCAGTCGTAACCTGCGCCTGGCAACGACATTGAGAATATCGATCCCACGGTCCTGGTCGACAATGGTCGGGTCTTCATGTACTGGGGCACATTTGGAACGCTCCTCGGCGTCGAGCTGCACGACAGAAACATGACAAGCTTTGTGGGCGACATCGTCAGTATCACGACGCTCGACGGCTTCTTCGAAGCACCGTGGCTGACTAAGCGCGGAGACACGTACTCTATGCTCTATGCTGCCAACAACGTCAGCAAAGAGTGTACTCCGACCCTGTACCACGCGTGCATTGCCTACGGCACCGCCAGCAGCCCCCCTTGGTCCCTGGACCTACCGCGGCGTGATTCTCGGAATAGTCTCGTCAACCACATCTCATTCGGGCACATTCTACCTGAACGACCAATGGTATCTCGTCTACCCTACCGCGGATGCCCACGGTGGAGGCCATTTCCGTCGCAGCGTGGCCTTTGACAAGATGGAGTTCGACGATTCCACTTCGCCCCCTAGCATTCGGCCTATAAAGCAGACCCATCGGCCAGGGCCACCCCCAAAACCAACATATGAGAGACAGCATATCGCAGTGGCCTCGTCTTCTCCGCCATGTATTGACCGATACTGGATTGAAGCCATCCACGACCAGAAAATCCCCAATAATCCACTGCCGCCCGAGTGTTGGTCCACGTATGCCGACGAGGGAGTTATTCCGGCCCAATCCACCGTGACCTACTCTTGGACGACGGAGCAGCAATTGAGCGGCGTCGCCATGAGTTTCTAAGCCGATCACCCGGCAGGAAGCGTGAAAGGCGTCGCGTCCCCGACCGAGTGGTTTGTCGAGTATAAAGGCGCCGATGGGTCTTGGGTGGCCGTTCGCAACTCAACCGTCTATTCCACTCAAGTGACGACGACTCCCAAAACGACCAAGTTTGACCCCGTCAAGACAACGAGCCTCCGCGCCACGTTGCGTGCATCAACAAATGGCGCCGAGACCGCGGGAGTCGGCATCAAGGAATGGATTGTCTATTCGACGACAAAGGCTATCGCATAGGGATATGCCAGTCGATGACAATCGAAGCGGATAGTACCGGATGTGGCTGTCCTTCCGATTACACATGGACACATTTACAATGTACATACAGTGGGAGGCCGATAATTTTTGCACCTTCGGAGGTACCCTAACCAAAATTTTCTAGTTAATCTAGTAACTTTACTATTAGAGAAAAGGGGGAAAAATTTAGAAAATAAAAGAGGGAAAAAATCTAGTATTTAGTATACTAGCCCTTAGTAATTATAATAGCTTTTATATAATATAGTATATTATTTATAAGGTTTTTTAGTATTAGGTATAATGCTTTATTATTATTATTATATTTGCCTATATTAAACGCGTTGACCGCGTTAGTGGGGTCACGATACCTCCGAAGGTGCAAACATTATTGGCCTCCCACTGTATGTAGTTGAAAGCATTGTAAATGAAGTGGCGTAAAAAGATCCACGAGTGTACGTCCACGGCGGTCCATATCATGTATGTACACGTGTGTCTGAGACAATAGATTCATGGACAGAGGATTCTGGCCCGCAGGTTCGACCACTCTGAATTCCAGTCTCGAAGCCCAGTTGTAGCTTCAGCTCCACTAAAGCAGAGCTGTCGTCGGCAAGTTGTGCGGACATGCACATGTGTATTTACATACATATGTATCATCATCCCCTTGCATCTCCATATAGGCAGGACACGAGAAAAAGATTAAAAGAAAGGAAAAGAAAAGAAAGCAAGCGTCCGGACCATGTATTGATGCCAAATGTCATGTCATGCATATGATGGATGGACACGACCAACAGCAAGGAACACCAGCCCATTGTCGAGAAGACCGTACATGCTTGTTGTACTTTTGTCCTGGATGTGCATGTGCCTAAGTATATATGTCGCTTGTCAGCAGAAAAAAAGAAGGAGAAAAAAAAGAAAAGGAAAAAAAAGAAAAGGAAAAAAAAAAGACTGGGCCAGACAAGAGCTGCGTGCGCGCCATGTACGCTTGACGGTGGATGTCACCTGACGATGCCACCGGATAATGCACGACGGACGGGTCTGACGGGTCGGTGCGGCAGGGAGTCAGGACTGCGAATGGCGGCGCGCAGGCAAGGCAGCCATCTCCCAGCCGATCCAGTACGTCGGGACTGCGACAATGGCTGCATTATTGCGGTATGGCGAATCGTGATGTGGACGGCCATGGGCCGGCACAAATGGACGTGGATGGATGTGCGTTGATGCATGCGTGATGCTTGCGATGCGTGAGGCATGTGAGGAGTCGTCGAGACTCGAGTCACGGTGTTGTTGGGTGTGCATGGGTGTGCAATGTGCACCGTCTGGTCCGTGCCAGTCCAAGTCTCCATGTTACGCCCGCAGTTGTACGCACGAAGCGAATGTTACCCGACCATCGCAACGACTCGATGTTGAGGTTCCCGGCCTCTAGTCCAGATGGCAGCAACATTCCGCATCGATCCCCGCCATGACACCGTCACGGGAAAATCATCTAAAAAAGGCAAAGAAAAAAAAAAAGAAAAACAAAAGAAAAAAAAAGAAAACGACTTCTTCCAACAAGCAGACACACCGCAGTCGAGTGAACCGACTTCCCGGGTCTCTTGATTACGGATGCTCCCCCATGACGGTTGACCCATGATCCCAGACGACCCTGGTTGGAGTCTTGGACATGTCTGACGGCATCTGACGAGGTGCTGACCACACGGCCGGCCCAGAAGCGGAGACAAGCCGCCGCTTGCTTGGTCTTGAATTTTTCTTGTTCTTTTCCTTTTGGGCACTTCAGCGGGCCGATCACCGCCTAGAGCCACACAGGCCAGGCCAAAAGGAAGAAAAGCTGCCGTTTGACTTCGTTGATCGCCAAGGATGGAGGGAGAAACACTGGGTGGACATGTGTGGGTTGATCGGTCGATATTCTCTCTTCCCCCCCCCCCTCTCCCTTCGCCACTGAGCCGTGGCGGTTGGGAAATCATCGCAAAATCGATGCTCATGGAAATCCTTGCCTCTCCAGAGTTCCACATACGGCTGGCTCGCTTGAAGTTTTCCGATCAACGCTCCTCAAAGAGACCGATACAAGCTTCTCGCGTCATGGGTCCGCGGCCGCTCCCTCGTCGCCTGATCGTTCGGCCCGCCCGTCTGGCTCCGTTCCAGCACCCATCTAGCTCAGCACTGAGCAGCTTGACGGGACTGCAGATTGTCCGTCACAAGTACTGCCGTTCTGCATCATCTCCGCCAACCCTAGTTACTCGGGTTCCCTGTAAAGAGAAGCGCTAGACCAGATCCTGCAGAATTGGCCATTGGAAAAAAAAATGCCCTCGGTTGCTGTTCTCCCGGGCTTACTTGACGGCATCTTCGCCCTGCAGCGATGATCTGCCCCAGTCGTAGCCGCGTCGCTCTGGGATTTTTTTTTTTTTTTTTTTTTTGCTCACACCCTTTGTCTTGATGACATCTCACCCAATCAATAAATCTACCAGCCATCGAAAGTCCCCATAAAAATGAAATGAAAATAAAATAAAAAAGCAAATGAGCCGCCCAATGGGGCTCTTCAAATACACCATGTAACCAACCTTGAAACCAGAATTTCTGTTCTGTTTTCAATCTCATTCTGCGCGCTTTTGCGTTGGTAGACAGAATTCCTACATTGATTCCCGAAATACAGAGTATTCCACACTTTGATCCTCGTTTTTTTACTTATCTGAGCCATGATTTCGACGTTGACCGACAGAATCATCGACCGCGCTGGGCGAGGTGCAGAGGGAGATTCTGGCAATGACAAAGACCAACTGTCACAGGTCAACCCCGAAACTTTTCAGTTCACGTTCGATGTGCCCTTTAAGGAGAAAAGTTTCACGGAGTCCGACACGAGCAGCGGTGATGATGTTTTTGGGTCGTTTTCCAGTCTCAACCGGTATGACACCTATTTCTCTTTACCCGTGTTGCTCAAGATAAGCTCCGCCACCCATCTGGCGGATAAAAAAAAAATCCATTTGACGCTGAGGCCATGAAGTTAAAATGGGGTGCAAAAAAGTCATAGAGGGAAAAAAAAACTTTTCTCCCCTATACCATGCCGCTGACAAAATGGGTTCGTGGACAGAGATAGTTCGGAGTCACTCTCAGACAGTGTACAGAATTTTCCCGAGGAATTTGGTCGCACATATCATGCATATCGAGCAGGTTGTATGTAGAGCAAACGTTGTCTAATGCCATGCCCTTCTCCGTTTTTTTTTTTTTTTTTCTCCCGCGTCGTGGCCTGTACAGCAACCACCACTTCCGAATTTGAGGCTCGCTATGCACCTGCTGATCATTCAGCCTCTCAGCGTATGCCTTCCCGAATGATCTGCCGGAGCGGGAGCGGCTCGAATTGCAGGGTCAAATACTAGTGGAGCTTTTCGGAGGGAGGTTGTACTTTGCACCACTGGACAAGAAGAGACCTCCTCGGCACATTCTCGATGTGGCAACGGGGCTGGGAGAATGGGCCATTCAGATGGGCGACCTGTTTCCGAACTCGCAGATCATTGCGACCGATTTATCACCGATTCAACCAGATCAGGTACCACCCAATGTCAATTTTTATGTGGAGGATTCGTAAGTTGATTTGCCGCCGGCCAAACATGAAAAAGAAAGAAGAGAACAAGCAAGCCAGATGGAAAAAGACAAAGACATGGTATGGCGATACGGTGATTTACCAAAAGTCTAACACCCATGGCCCTTTCCGGGCATTTGTCCCAGATCCGACGAATGGGATTACTCGCAAACATTCGACTACATCCATACCAGAGTGACGAGTGGATGCTGGTGGTCATACGAGGAGCAGGTCATCCAGCAAGCGTTCGAGGCCCTCGAGCCAGGAGGCTACCTGGAGTCTCAGGAATACGACTTCTTCATCGGATGCGACGACGGCAGCATGGACCCCAACGGTGCGCTTGCACAGTGGTCCCGAAACATGACCCTCGCCGGGGAACGGTGTCATCGCCTGACCACGACGGGCCACTCCCTGAAGGCGTCCTACCAACGAGTGGGCTTCGTTGACGTCCAGGAAGTGGTTTTTAAGATCCCGACGAATGGGTGGCCGAGGGACGAGCGCTTGCGGGAGATTGGGCGGCTGTGGGAGACGAACATGTTGTCTGGGTTGAGTGGTTTCTCTTTGAGCCTGTTTCATCGCGTTTTTGAACAGAGCGCGGCGGAGACTGAGGTGAGCGGACTGCTGCGTGCCAAGGGGTGGACTGGGTTTCGCCGCTCTGGAAGATGGGGTTGGGAAAATCTGGTTCCTCTTTTTTTTTTCATCTTTTTTTCCCATCTTTTTTTCCCATCTTTTTTCCCATCTCTTTTTTATGTTCATTTGGTCTAATTGCTTTCTTTTTCTTATACCTCCTTCGTACAAGTCCGCTGACATACACCCTCCACAGGTCTTCCTGGTCGACGTGCGACGGGAAATTTCCGATCCGAATATCCACGCGTGGATGCCATGTTATGTAGTCTGGGGCAGAAAGCCGCATCCTGGGGAGGATTCAAGGCGGCGAGCCTGAGGGGGTGTGTGCAGTCAGTAGTCACTATAGTAGAGCTGAGGAAAGTGTTTGTGTGCTTTTGTTAAAATCTGGAGAAAAGACGGTGGAATGCTTTCCTCTCTCTCTCTCTCTCTCTCTCTCTCTCTCTCTCTCTATATATATGTATGTATGTATGTATCTCAACAAATTCCACCGAAGCCGTCCCCGGCCCAAGTTCTCGGCCGATGTGCCGCACGACGCCACAACACAAGCGGGTCCACCCAAGTCTGCATGACGGCTCGCTCGGCGGCCACCCCAGGAGTCATGATCCAAGGGAACCTCAACCTTCCTCCTCCAACGCCGTCCACCAGCGACTCCCCCAGCAGCACAGCCTCGCGCGGAAATCCATTGCACATGCAATGTAGCTGCGAAATCCGAAACAAAAGCAACCGCTGAAAAAAAAAAAAAAATAAAGACCCAAAATGGTCTCCCCACGTTCCGCCCGCCCTCTCGTCGCACGACTGAGCGTCACATCCGCACGACGCTCCATCTACGCCTGCGCCTGCCCGGCCCATCCAGCCAAACCTCCAAGCTGCCACGTCCGGTTTCCCTCCTCCTCCTCCTCTCGACGACGCTTCTCCTCTCAGCCCAGCCCGTTTGAACGTCTCCGGCAGGCCCGACCGCGTACCCGCGATGTCCTAGCGCAAAAGTTGGGCTCGGCAGGCCGCTCGCGCGGCTCCCAGTCGATCGTGGTCGTGGCGGTGCTCGGCGCCGTGATATTCTACTTTCTAAACTCGCAGACCGTGCCGGTGACGGGACGGCGGCGCTTCAATTTCCTGTCGGACAAGTATGTCGAGTATGCGCATGCGCGGGCGGCGGACGAGGTTGTGCAGATGGTGCGGGACCAGGGGGGCTGGTTCCTCTCGGAGTGGGATCCCAGGACCATTGTGGTCAAGAGGGTGATGCGGAAGCTGATTCGGGTCAGTGGGCTATCGAGTCTGGACTGGGAGGTTCGTGTCATTGCAGATGATCGTATGTGAGGGCTGATTTCTTTGTTCTTTGATTCTTTCTTTCTTCTTCTTTTTTCCCGCCTTCTTCTTCTCTTCTCTTGGTTTTTCTTTTTTTCTTTCTTTTCTTTCTTTTTTTTTTTCTTTTTCTCTTTTCAATACAA
>SRPU01000605.1:0-16136 GCA_018360185.1 Claviceps lovelessii | reverse complement strand
TTTGTTATGTAGCTTTGCTTGACTGAATAGACTTGCTTTTGCTGGAAGAGAAACGCGCGCTTTCTTTATTAACCTATTCTGCTTGTAACTATGCTGCTATCTAGCTGCGTGTTGACTGCTTGTAATCCTTGATTATGTCTTTTGAAGTGAAGTCTCTTTGCAGCACCTATGAGTTTTCTGTCTTATTGTAGCCTTTCCACTTTACTAGGTATTTTTGCTGCTTGCCCTTATATTTGTGGGTTATAATTCGTTCTACCTTATATACCTTAGTGTCCTCCTTGAGAGGTAGCTGCGCTGCTGCTGCTTCTTTTTGGCATGGGTTGCCTTTGAATGGCTTGAGGCTTGTAATGTTGAACACATTGTGTAGTCTTAGGGTTGGAGGTAGTCTGAGCTGGTAGGCAAGGCTGTGATGACTAACTTTCTTAGTGATTTGGTAAGGTTCTAGATATCTTGCCGTGAGCTTCTGGCTTAGTCGCTGTAAGTTAATGTTTTTTGTGGAGAGAAGAATATAGTCTCTAACATTAAAGTCTATTGGCTTGCGCTTAGCATTGTAGTATTTTGCGTACTGAGCCTGGGTGTTGCTAAGTAGCTGCTTTGTCTCTGCGTGTTTAGCTTGTAGTTCTTTTACCCTGACCTTAGCACCTTAATTGATAATATCCAATGGCTTTGTCACTTGGTCTGGTTCTCTAGGTTTGTACCCTCGCAGCAACTCTGCTGGTATATAGCTGTGAGCTGTGTGATAGCTAGTGTTGTACGTGAATTGTGCGAGAGCTAAGTGATTGAGCCAGTTGGTTTGTTCTGCGCACCTAAAGGCTCGTAAATAGTGTTCTAAGATTTGGTTTATCCTCTTGGTTTGACTATTAGTTTGAGGGTGAAATGCGGTGCTAAGTAGCTGCTTAGTCGCTAAGAGGTGGCAGAAAGTCCCCTAGAATTTGCTAGTAAAAACTGTGCCTCTATTACTTACGATGCCTTCTGGTGTACTATAGTTGCGAAAGACATTTTCGATAAAAATGGTCGCTAAGTCGCTGCTAGTTACTTTTGTGGTCGTAGCGATATATAGCGCATACTTGGAAAATCTATCCACTACCACTAGGATTGCATTGCATATCTTGCTATTTGCTTGTTTGACTAGAGGCAAGCTTGTAATAAAGTCTATTGAGATTTCTTAGAATGGTCTTTCTGGCACTGGTAGCGCTGCTAGCTTGCTGTAAGGTTGGTGTAACCTTGGCTTGTTAAGCTGATAATTCACATAATTGCTGACATGGGTTTTGACGTCCTGTCTCAGCCCTGGCTAGAAATACTGGCTTGCAACTTGTCTGATAGTTTTGCTAACTCTATGATGGCCTGCTGCGGGGTTGTTGTGAGTTAGCCACAAAATTTTACTTCTTATTCCGGCCGGGATATACGCCTGGCCCTTATATAGTAGTAGTCTATTTCTGTTAACTGTTTAGGCGGTACTCTTTGGGGATGCTGGTGTCTTGCTGCTACTTAGTAGCTTTAATTGCTGCTGTGCTAAGGTGTCCCTTAACTGTGTAGACTTTAAAGTCTTAAATATTGGAGCAACTAATTCCTTATGGTTGGCTTTATTAGAGATTAACTTAGAAGAGGTTCTCCTAATAGCTAATAACCTTGCTGTGAGCTTCCAGCGGGTTCTCTCCTTAGGCGGAAGTTTACTACGCAATAGGTAGGGCTAACCTAAGTGCCTTATAGAGTTAAGGGGATGCTTAGTCTTATTCTCTAAGATTCTAATATCTTGGCTGCCTACCCCCTTGCTTGTAGCGTATATGCTGCATATAGGCCAGTCCTTTAGTAACATCTGGGTATTCGGACCCAGACCGTTAGGCCCTGGCTGCGAACTCTTCTTGTTGCGAGGTTAGAGCGTGCTAGCTCTGACTTGCATTGCTTTGCGTAATCTCTCTTGCTCTGCTTATCCCTTAATCTGTAATAAAAAGATTTAGGCTGGATGCCTTGTGTCCTGCTTAGTTATTGTTTGCGCGCGGCTTAGTAGCGGCTTACTGCTAGCAGGTGGTGAGGCTGGCTGGTGCGATGATCCGGCAACCTTGTCCTGGATATCTGGGGTATTAGCCGCCGGTTGCGTGTTAGAGCTGCGTAGCTTACTAGCCGCGAACTTAGCAAGAAATAGCGGTAAGTGCGACGCTTGCGCTTCCACCGTTGCTTCCTTGGAGAAGTGGTCTGGTCTTTGAGACAAGCTGTCTGCGGGGTTTAGCTTGCCTGGCCAATGCTTTATAATAAAGTTAAATGGGCATAGCTTATTAAGGGTGTTTACCTAGCGGCTAGATAGCTTCGGCTTTGTAGCGAGGTACTTATGATTTAAGTGATCCGTGATGACTTGAATGGGGTGCTTTGAATAAGCTAGGTAATGCCTCTACGTTTGGAAGGCCTCTTAAATAGCAAGAAGCTCGCTATCTGGTGTTGTGTATCTTAGTTCTGGGCCGGATAGCTTCCTTGACATGTAAGCTATGGGGTGCCAGCTACCTAGCTGTAATTGAGCTATAATAGCTCTAATAGCAAAGGCTGACGCGTTTGTCTCTATCCTTAGCGGTGCCTCTGGATTAAAATGAATAAGGATGGGGGCTTCTAGGAACTTCTGCTTAAGTTGATTAAATGCAGCTAGCTTGCTGTTACTTAGCTGTAGAGCCCCCTTATTATTGCCCTTTAGTAAGTTGGTAAGGGGGATAGCGATCTTGCTATATCCCTGGATGAAGCGTCTATAGAATCCTGTGAACCTAAGGAAACACTGGATGTCTATTACGCTGTGAGGTGGCTGCCACTCCGCTACTGCTTTGATGCGCTTAGGCTCCATCTCGATGCCGTTGGGTGTAATGATGAAGCCGAGGAAGCTGACGCGTGTGGTAGAGAATTCGCATTTATTGAGGTTGGCGTAGAGCTTGGCCTCTTGGAGTTTCTGCAGAACTTGTTTAACGTGCCCCTTATGCGCTGCTGGGTTGCTGCTATAGATTAGGATGTTATTTAGGTAAACAATGCAGATGGTGTTAACAAGCTCCCCTAGCGCATTATTAATATACTCTTAGAAGGTAGCCGGCGCGTTTACAAGGCTAAAAGGCATTATGAGATATTTAAAGTGCCTATATTAACAGCGGAATGCTGTCTTCCACTCGTCGCCCTTGCGGATACGTAGCCGATGGTACGCGTCTTTTAAGTCAACCTTTGTAACCACCTTTGCTCCCTTTAATTGGTTAAGGATTTCTAATATTAGTGGTAGCGGGGCTTTATCCTTCCTTGTAACCTTGTTAAGGCTGCGATAGTTAACACATAGCCTAAGCTGACCTCCTTTTTTTGGCACAAATAGGATTGGGGCACCCAAAGGACTTGTTGATTGTTGAATTCATCCTTTTCGCTGCGCGTCCGCTAGATATTCGCGGAGAACTTGCAGCTCCTTCTTAGTGAGGTTGTAAATTGGCCCCTAAGGAGGTGTCTTGCTATTAATCAGCTTAATTGCGTGAGTGCGACCTCCTAAGGCCGGGAGCTGGCCTGTAAGTTCTTTTAAGAACACATCCGTAAACTTAGCGTATGCCTTTAGCAGCTCTTTCGCGGCTTGGTCGCTGCTTAGTTGCTTGTTGTTTTCGCCCTGCTTGTTAGGCTAAGGTTTTTCTGTGTCGCTCTCCCCTACTTGTGGGCTGGTCCTGTCTTTATTATTCCTTAGCATCTCCTTAACCTATACTGAGGCTAGCACTAGCGATATAATTACGTTCTTCCTCTTGCGGCGAATTTGCTTTGAGTGCCCTGCGAACACGAGGTGTTCTTGCGTTATTAGATGTTGCTAAGTCTTGTTATTCTAAGATAGGATTTGCGGCTTGTAGTTCTTAGCCCAGTCGGCACCTAAGAGTAGGTCCTCCTACACGTTAGCGACATAGCAGCGAACCCAATACATCTTGCTATAACCTATGCTGTCAGTAATGCTAACTAACTTGTTTAATATACCTTTGTGCTTAAGCGAATTGCCTAAGGCGCTAGCTAGCGGCGTGGTATCTGCTTCTATATTTGCCCAGTCTCCTTTATTTAATATTCTAGGGTGGATGATTAATCTTTTGGCTCCCGAATCAAACAACGCCTTAACGGCTACCTAGCGGTGATCCTGCTGCACAGACACCTTTATCCTTATCCTATTATCTATCTCTCTATATTTAACTGCTTTATCGATGCCTAGGGTGTTTATCTTGTGAGGGGTGATGGTTGTGGAGGGAGCGCGGCCTTAAGGCCTGCTAGTGTTAACTGGGATTGAGTTTACATCTAAGGTTCTTAGTATTAGGTTCTTGTAGCGTGGGCGGTGCTGGCTTGTGGCATGTCTATTGCTTTTGCATATAGCGCAGTCTGGTTCTAGGCACTTAGGGGATATGTGTCCCTCCTTTTGGCACTTATAGCATTGAATGTTGTCGGAGTCCCTATTGTTAGGAGGTCTGCGGTTATATCGCTCCTGGTTTGCTGCTGGAGAGCGCAATCTCTATCGCTTATGCCCCGTAGGACTTGAGCGTTCTTAATCGCTTAGGGATCCTCTGTTAGCAACTTCTGCCTTTTAGCCTTAGCCCTAGAGGTAGTTCTAACTTTAGGGAAACTCTTAGCTTAGCATCTGCTTCCTAGTAGCGAGGTTAAGGCTATTAAGGAATATGTAAATTTAGAGTTGTTCTAGAATGGCCTTAGGGAGCTTGGCCTTAACTTTGCTCCATTTCTAGAAGAAGGTTTGGAATAATATTCTATTGTCCTGTTGGAGGTTTATTAGCGCTCTAGTGGCTTTTAAGCAGCGAGCGTTCTCGTTAATAGTTCTAGTCTTTAGCTATTTTACAAATCCTGCCTAAGTATGCTCTCTAAAGTCTATAAAGCCATTAGTGGCGGTATGTCGCATTCACTAGCGCTTTGCATTATTAGCAAGGCAGCTGCTAGTATACGCTACTTTAGTAGCGTCTCTAAGGAACGTGTAGGGGTCTATAGTAAACGCTATATGTAAGTCTAATAAGAAATTCTAGAGGCTTTTATAGGTGTTGCCTCTATATGTGGGAGCTTTAAGTTAGGCTTTCGCGAGTCCTATGCGTATAAGGGGCGCTGCGACTATAGGGTGAGCCTGCGGCTTGGGGGTTGCAGTACGACTAATGTTAGGGGTGCTGATAACGCTAAGCTCGCTGCTCTTATAATTTCTAGCGAGGTTGACTTCCTTAAGGGATTTCTGGAGTGCCTTAAGGTTCTTGCGCTTATTAGCTACTCGTGCAGCTTGCAGCAACTGAGCTGCTTCCTTAATCTTCCTATTAAGGGCTGTTTCTTTATTAGTGTCCTGGTTATTTACATGAGTAGGGTTATGGTCCCTAGTTGTGGAATACCCCTCCTCTTTAATTGTATCCAATAAATAGTCAGCCTCTTGCGAGACTATAGCAAGGTTGCGGCTAGTTGAATAGGTAACTTTTCTGGCAGACATTCTAATCTAGTTAACGGTCCACTGTCCCTAGGGGAAAGAGAGATTTAGTTGTTAAGGCTAGATATAGGATACTGCTTAGTGGAGTGAAGACTGAGATATAGAAGATGCACTGCAATGTAGCTGCTAGGTAGGGGGTAGTGCTTGAAGGTATAAATCTCTGCCCTATTATACAAATGTGCGCGCTCCTCCTTTTATGTGCCTCCTTAGCGCGCCGCTAGGTCGTAGCGAGGGCACTACGTGCCTCGCGACTCCTATGCCCCCTTAGGCCTTATGAGGCTAGCCGTACGCGAAGCCTTGGGGAGGAACGGTCATGACAGTAGCTTTCTTAATTTTAATATTAACTATTCCTAAAGCTTTATTTTTTATAATATTATAAACCTTTATAAAGCCCTTAAGGCTAGTATAATATATTTTAAGTTATTCCCTATAGTTTATTATAATAAACTTAAGGGCTTTTATAGCTACTTCTAAAGTAGTAATATAAGTAAGAATATCCTTTTATATACTAATAAGCTATATAAATATAGTAATAGTAGTTTTAGCATTAAGCTTATAGATTTTTATAAAGTAAAATTTACTAATAGTTACTAAAAGGCTGCTAAAAGTACTATTTAAATAGCTAAAGGTATTACTTATATATTTAGTAATAATAATAGCTTTAAAAGGAAGCTAGTGGGTTTAGAAGTGGTTTTTATAACTACCCCTATTCTTTTAAATAAAAATAGTAGTTTATAAAGTATTATAAGCTATATAAATAATAGGGATTTTTAATTTACCTTTAGTATAGGCCTTATTATCTTTTATAGTAATTACTATAGCCTTATAGTTTTAGGCATTAAGCCCCTTAAAAATATTAATATAGCAACCTATAACCTTTAGGTATAAATTATAAAGGGGGTTATCTTTTTTTACACTAAATCTATTATAGCTAATTCTAGCGCTAGCTATAGTAAACTCTATACTATAAATATAGATAGTATTTATAAGGCCCTAATCCTTTTTCTTAAGCACTTAGTTATTATAATAGCGCTATTTAGCGTAGTTCTTATTAAGGTTAACTTTAAATAAAAAGGTAAATTTATTTACTTTATTATAAAGTATATATATTTTACTATTAGCTTTTATAAATTAATATAAATATTAGTGTATTTAGCTATTAAAGATATATCTAGCTACTTTATTAGTAGTAGTTATAAAACCTAAGCCTACTAGGGCCCCTTTCTTAATATTACTAGTATTATTATTATCTTTATTAAAATCTATATCCTTTAAGTTAAAAAGTCCCTCCTTATTATTATTAAGGGTAGTAATAGTTAGGGTAGTATAAGCTATACCTATATTCTTACTATTACCTATAGGGAATGTATTATCCTAGGTAGTAGGAGCTTCCTTTAGCTAGTTAGTTAAAATATTAGTATTCTAAAGGTAAGGGTTAAAATTAAGTCCTAGTAGGTTAGCTAGGTTAATGCTATAGCTAGCTATACTATTTTTAAGTTTTATTATTAATTACTTAAGGAGTTTAGTTAAAAGCTATAAATAAGGGCTTAGCCTAACTAAGGCTTTAATATAAAAAATAAAGGTAAAATCTAAAGTATTACTATATACTTTCTGCTATAATATTACCTACTTATGCTACTACTAGCTATTAGTATAGTAATTATTAAAGATAGCGCTAATAGCTTTAAGTGTATAAATTTAGTAAATAGCTAAGAAATAAAAATTCTATAAAAAAGGGGGCAAAGGGTATATAAATAGTAGTAGGGAAATTTTATAATAATAGTGTAGATAACTATAGTATTATAATGCATAGCTATAAAAGAAATATAAAAAATAGTAAGAAAAAAAAAGCAAAGAAAAAGGGAAAAGTAAAAAGGTTAAAGAAAGTATAAAAAGTAAGGGTTTTTTATATACCCTAATAAAGCTATAAAAGTAAGCTTAAGGTAAGCTCTTATAGTGTGTAAGGAGTTAGAAAATAATTAATATCTTCTGCTAATAAGAATTTCCCTATATATATTTATAAAATTAAATATAGAACTAGCTTAATTAGAATATTTATTAATTAAGAGGTACTATAAAACCTTTTTTATAGTATTCCTTATTCTAATTAATAATATTCTTAGTAAGGTACTTATTAACTATCTTAGCAGTATTAATATATATCTCTTCCTTAGAAATCCACTAATTATCTTTAGTAGAATATTCTTTTTAGTAAATTAGAAAATTAATATAAGGCTTCTTACCTTTTTTTTAAAAAAACTATATATAGTAATTCTAAATCCTCTTAATTTTCTAATAGTTTACCTTACCTAAATTAGTTAAATTTATTAGAGGTAGCATTAGTTTAGCTCTTTTAAAAAAATCCTTACCTTACTATAGTTTTTAAATATATATTATAGAAACTATAGGGTAGATCTATAAAGTTAGTAGAAAATTAAGGTAAAAAAAGAAGGGAGAGATTTACTTTAAAACCTTATATAGTTTAGTATACTAGAGAGACTACTTCTTCTTAGGCTTACCTAAAAGCTTATAGCCTAAGTAAAGTCTAAGGTATACTATATCTTTAATACTAATATTTACTAAGTTATACTTAGAATTATATTAGATTTTTATAAGTGCTACTGCTATTATAATAATATATTTAGCTTCCCTTTAGTATAACTTTTAAAGTATTAAGAGGTTAGTATTCTTTAGGTTAGTAATAGATTTATTTAAATCTTAAAGAAGGTCCACTACTATAAGTAGCTTATAACTAAGTATAAGCTTATTAAGTAAATAGTTAATAGAAGCTATAGCTATATTATTAAGGTAATGCTAGAGTGCTAGGAATATTAAAGGCTAGGGGGTATCTAGGTTTATTATAATATAGTACTATATAGTAATAATTACTATTTAGTTTTTATACTCTACTACCCTATTAGTCTATAGGTAATATACTATAGCTATAAGGAATTTTACTCCTAGCTTATAGAATAGAGTAGTTTAAAGTTTAAAAATAAATTTTAGGTCCCTATTGCTAATAATTTCTTATAAAAGACTCTAGTTAGTAAAGTAAAGCCTTTTAAAGAAAAGTTTAGCCTAAATTTCTATTAAATACTCTTTATAACTAGGGATAAGAATAGTCTTCTTACTAAAGAGGTAGTTAATAAGGTAGAGTAAGTTATAGGTAGTAAATCCCTCCACTACCTATATTATATTTAAAGAGCTAATCTTTAGTATATTTATAATAAAGTCTAGAGAGATACTATAAAAAGGCATAGGCTTAGTTTAAAGAGGTTTTATTTCTTCTAAAGCTTATAATTAAAGGACTATGTTTTCCCTATAAATATTATAATAAGCTATATAGGTATATATTTAGCTACTTATTTATAGAAAGTATATAATAAAAAGCTCCTTTACTATTCTCCCTATACTAAAGTAATAAGTATTATTATAAGTTAGTTAAAGTAGAGTTTTTATATAGTTTTAAGGAATATAGAGTTAGTATAGTCCCTCTAAATTATAGTAATAGAGAAGTTTATTATCTTAAAAGTCCTAGCTATATAGGGGAATTTATAGCTAATTCTAATTAGCTTAGCGCTACTTCTCCCTATATATAGTAATACTCTTAATAATTTAGCTATACTTTATATTATACTAATACCCTACTATAATAGAATCCTTTAAATTCTTATTTATAATTATAGTAGCTATAAATTCTTCTTTAAAGTATATATAAGCATTAAGTTTATTAAATTTACTATAGTTTACTGCTTTTTAGTAGCTAATATTTATAGGTAATTAAAAGAGGGCGTTAGGCACTATATTTAATACGCTAAAAATGTAGATAATATAGATTTTAAACTATAAGAGGTAATTTATAACTTTAGCTAGCTTAAGGTTAGCTTTATTAAGGTTTATTATTATAAGTAAGGTATACTAAATAATGCCCTTTACTAGTAAGTAATTAGTAATAATATTTATAGCTAATAAGTTAAATTAGGCTATTTTTCTTAGCTTTCTTATTCTCTATATAATAGTAGCAACCTCTGCTTCTATTAAGCTATACCTCTTCTTAATAGCTAAGGTTAGTTAGGAGAGGAATAAGATAGGGTAAAGCTTATTACTACTAATATTCTTACTAGGGATACTAATACTATTTTAGTTAATAACTAATTAGAAAGCATATAGGCTAAAGCCCTCCTTATATATATTAACTTTAAAGAAGAGGAGTCTTTTAGGGTTATAGTGCTAGAGTAGGATTTTAGTATATAAGAGTTCTTAAATTAATTTAAAAGATATAATTTCCTACTTTAATAGTATAAAATTTACCTATTAGGCTATATGCTTCTATGCTTATTTAAATAACCTAATAGGGAGCTTATTTCTCTTATAAAGGTTATAAAGAATTCTAATCTTCCTATTCTATAGGGGTTTAATATATAAATTAAACTAGGGGACCCCTATATAGAGAAAGCTAGCTATACTAATAAAGGTTTTAAGGGTTAAGAGTATAGTAGGTATTTAGAGGTTCTTAAAGGCTTTAATATAATTACTAGTATTAGTAATACCCTTTATATTTATAATAAAACCTAAAAGCTAAATTAAGGGATAGCTAATAAATAACTTCTTAGCTATAATATATAAGTAGCACTTTTTAAGAATTTAGAAAATAATCTTAAGGTAAGCTAAGTATTCTTTAAGGGTGTTAGAGAAAATTACAATATTATTAATATATACTTATATAAAGGCTTAATGCTTATAGAATTACTTATTTATAAAACGCTAAGTATATACTAGGGAATTCTTATATCCCTATATTATAATATAGAATACCTTAATTTCTCTCTTAAAGATTATTACTATTCTATTATAGTGCTTACACTATACTAAAAGTTAGTTAAAGAAACTAAAAGTATTTAGAAGGGATATTTAATACTTTCCTTATATATTCTCTATAATATTACCTTAGTTAGGCAAAGGGTATATATCTAGAATAGTAATACTATTTATAAGCCTTATATTAATTATTGCTTTTCCTTTATATTCTTTTCTAGTATTACACTAAATAAGAAAACTAGGGCATAAGTATAGTGCTTTCTTGCCTACTTTAAGGTAGAATACCTTACCTACCTTATACTTTTTATTAAAGATTTTATAGAATTTCTTAAAATCTTTCCTGCCTAAGTAGTATACTTATAAGGGTTTTAGCTAATTTTACTATTTATTAATAAAATTAATGTATATTTATTCCTCCTTAAGCATTAGCACTACCCCTTAGTTATAGTAAATATTATATTTATTAGTAAGTTTAATAAGTTTTTCTATAGTAGTAGGGTTAAGAATTATAATCTTAATGCTAAACTTATTTATAATAAATAATACATTATCTAGGTATATAATGCTATATAAAGGAATGCTATTATTAACTATCTTTAAGTTAAGGTTATTAGCACTTCCTTTAATATCTCCTTTAGCTTTAAAAGGAAGAATATCCTTTAAAACCACTAGCTCTTTACAGCCTTTAGGAATATTAATATCTTAACTATAAAAGGTAAAAAAATTCTTAATATTATTTATAGTAAAGTAGGAATTTATAAAGTTTAGTTTATAAAGGTTTCTTAGCTTTTAGTTAGGCTTAATATAAATTAAAAGATTTATAAAGTTATAAATTAGTAAGCATTTAATCTGCTTATAATTTATAATACTATTAAAAATTTAGCGGTTCTTTAAGATAAAGTAATAGATACTTATTACCTTATATACTATATAGTCCTTCTAAAAGACTAGTATAACTTCTAAGCTATATAGCAGTATAGTAACATAGTGTATTATAATAACCCTCCTAGTTAAAACTATATTAGTAGGGCGGAAAATATAGCTAGGTATAGTTATATTATATATAAATTAAAAAACAACCCTAGGGTTAATAAAGTTAATTTTAATACTATAATTATATATAAAATCTATGCTAATTAATAATTTTAATGTAAGTTTCTTTATTATATTAGTAGTTATAGTAAAGTAGCTAAATACTAACTTTTCTCTAGCTTTTCCTTTAATATAAAAATTAAAGGTAGCAGTTTCTATAATATAAAAGGAAGAATTTATACTATTTATAGGTTTAGGCTTTTAGGTTCTCTATTAAATATTATACTTATTTTATTAAAGCTACTCCTTATTAACTAATATTAATAAAGTTTCTATATTAAAGTAGATTTTATAGTCCTGCCCTTAGTTATTAAAGTAAAGGTTAACCTTAAAATAGGTAGTTACCTTTCTTTTTCTAGTAATTTCTAATTAATATAGCCTTACTATAGCTTTAATAACCTAACTATTAGTTAGTTCTCTAAATATTATAATTTTCTTATAGTATAAGTTAAGGGGGAGTATTAGCTCCCCTATATAAAAAGCATTTATAAAGTTAGATTTATTCTTATTTAAGTTGCTTTTAATAATGCCTTCCTTAACTATATAGTATCCTAATAAGGTAAGGTAGGATTCCTTAGCTTCTATATTAGAGTTATCTACTATAACTATATAGTTTACACTATTACTATCCTTAGGCGCCTATTTCCTATAAAAATAAGGTTTATAGCTTTAATAGTTATACTAAGGGCGTTTAAAGGATTTATAATAATAAGGATTAGCCTTCTTTTATTACTTAGGGGTATCTACCTCTCTAGCATTAAAGGTAGATATAGGTATATTTCTATTAGAATCCTTAAGGGACTACTATAAAGCCCCTTTATAATCCTTATATAAGTAATTATAATTTAGCTAAAAAGGGTATAATTAACCTTATAGCTAGTAGTTTCTACTATTATACCTATTACTAGTATTATAGTATTACTTATAGCTTTATAAGTATTAGTAGTAACTACTTTATTAATATTATAGTAAGCTATAATTATTATTATAATAGCTATTATAATAAAGTAGTTTATTTTAGTAAGCTTTTACTATAAAATAAGGGGTATTATTATTTATTAAGTCTAAGTTTTCTATAAAAAGGTAAGTAAAAGCCTAGACTTTACTTTTTTTAGTTTTATAATAGATTTTATTACTTAGAATAAAGTCTCTTAGGTCTTGCCTCTTACCTTCTACTAAATTAATATATATATTCTAGTAGTTAGATTCTACTAGTTAAGAATAAATTTAGTGGAGTTCTATATAAAGCTTATAGTAAAGGTAGGTAAAAAGCTAAAGATTAGTAGATTCCCTATTAGCCCTAGTATAAAAAAAAATCTTTATTATAAATTCTTATAAAGATATTTTAAATAATATATTATCTTTAGTAAATTTAGCTTAATTAAGCTAGGCTATAGTGTCCTAGATTTTAATACTAAATTCCTTTTTAACTATAGTAAAAACTAACTTAAAATTATAAAATATTATAGCCCTTTTCTTATTATTAAAATACTAGTAATACTAAGTATAAGCAGCATTATAGAAGAGATATTATACTTAGTATTTAATTTACTTTTAATAGCTAATGCTAGTATAACTATAGTAGTCTTTAACTACCTAAATCTAAAGGTCTATATTAGTAAATATAATAAATTTACCTTTATATTTAATAGCTTTACTATTAATTTTATTTAGATTTATTTTAGGGTTAAGGTATTTAATATCTCTAAGCTTTTAAAAGGATTCTACTAAATAATTAAAGGTTATTAGAGTATAAATAGTATAATTCTTATAGGAATACTTCTCTTTAGGGCACTATTCTACTAATATAAATAATAGCTCCTAAGTGTATATAGTATTTCTAAGAGGTAGCTCCTTATAGAGAGGGAGATTATATAAAGTTTTATAATACTTACTATTAGCTAGCTACTCCCTAAATTAAGCAGTTTTAGTATATTAGCTAGTAATAGCTATTAGGTAGAATAGTTATACTTACTATATGCCTATAGTTCTAAAGAATATTATAAAGTATTATATATTTAAGGTTAAAACCTATTTAAAGGAAAATAAAGGGTATTAAGCTAGTTTTATAACTTATTAATAGGATTTTACTAGCCTAAATAAGTCTAGGGCTATTATTATATAAGTAACTATATTATTAATTTCCCTAGCATTATTATAGTAGATTTTATTAAAGATAGCCTCCTACTAATTATATATATTAGTAAGAAATTATCTAAATTTATTGTTTATATTAGGTTTATATTAGTGCCTCTAAGCCTTTATTATTTTAAAAGAAAGTGCGTATTTTATATAATTTTTAAGAGAGAGGGAACTTACCTTATTTTAGTTAATTCCTATAGAATTTAAAGAAGCTTTTAGGAAGGTAGCTAGTGTATTATAGATTAAATAAGAGTAGGTTCTTAATTTTAGAATAGTTTCCTAGTAAGAACTAGTGCTAATATAGTTTTCTTTCTATAAGGAGGCATTATTTTTCTTAATATAAAATAAAATATTTAGAGTCTCTAAAGGTCCCTTAATTCCTATACTTAAGGATTCCCCTATTAAGATATCTTTAGGAATATTATATATTACTATATTACTAGTGTTTTTTAAGTGTTTTAGGCTATTTTCTAGTATAATGCTTTTAATCTCTAGCACTAGGTTTACTTTTTTAAAAAGGCATTTAAGCTTAGCCCTATAAATAATGCCTTTTACTATTTTCTACTTAATATTAATAGTTATAAAGTCTATAGGGTTTTAATAAATTAGTCTTTTAATAATAAGGGGCTTTAGATATATTTAAAGGTTACTATTAATATATTAATATTTAGTAAGAGTTTAAAGGTTCTTAATATTCTCTTATAATAAAAAGGGTCTTTTTCTATTCTTAATACTAGGAAAATCTTAATAAAAAGCCTAGAAATAGTATATTTACTATAGCTAGTTCTTAGTAATAAAGCTAGTAATTAAAGAATTTAAACTAATGGGTAGAAGTTGCTAGTTTTCTCTAGTTATTAATATAAGGCTTATGGTTTTTATTAATAAGTCTTATATAGTAAATAGGTATATAAAAGAAATAGCAATTACTACCACTTATTATATGCTAAATATTATATGTAAATAGGGGGTACTTACATAATAGGTATAGTATATTATAAAGGTTATAAAGAGAGAACACTTAAGTTATAAATAGGTGGTTAAGTGTATGTATGGTTAAAGTTGTTGTTCTCTAAGCTAGATGCGGCGGAACCCTCCTTTATGAGGTGGGTTCCGCCTCTGGGGGCAGACCGTAACAATACCTCTTATATATAAAGCTAGCTTACTTAAAGTATCTTTACTAAGGTAGCTAAAGTAAAGATACTAAATCTCTTCTTTATTAGTATATAGTAAGCTTAGGTCTCTGCTAGGATACTAGCGCTATAAGCTTTATATATATATATTATATAATCTTATTATAGAAAACATAACTAAAGGGGAGTATAGAGTTACCTTTAAGGGGATTTTTAGATAGTTATAATAAAGCTTATATTTAAAAAATATAATATTAAACTTTTTAATAAGGTTTACTAATACTACACTTTATTCTATAGGTTTAAAGTGTAAAGTGCTATTAGATTTATAATACTATATGCCCTTTTTTATTAAATAGCTCTTTAATATAATATTTATATAAAATCCCTTAATAACTATAATATTTATTAATATAAGGTCTTCTATTTAAGTATTATTTTTACTATTTAAAATCTTCCTAAGTATATAAGTCCCTCTTTTACTAATTTAGAAAAAGATTATACTAGCCTTAAAATAGTTATTTTTAATAGTTTTAAATATTCTAGGCTTAAATAGATTAATACTATTAACTATATATATTACTTTATAGTTATTAAAAAGAGTGCTTTTTAATAGTATATACTTCTTACACTCTAGGGTTATAAAGACTGCCTTTAGTAGTTTTTCTATACTAATTAAGTTAGAGTTAAGAATTACTACTAAGATTTCTCTAAGGAAGCCTTCTTTAAATAGCTATAAAGCTCTCTTAGCCTATTTATTTTTCTTAATATTAATATAGAGAGTCTCCTACTAAAAGCTTTTATAGCTTTATTTAGCTTTATTAAGATTATTTTTTATTAGCTTATAATAAAGGTTAGTTTCTTTCTTTATAATAGCTTAGTATAAAACCTTATATTCTCTTAGCTTTTAAGCATACCTTTTAGTTATTTTTCTATATAAATAATTATAGCTTTTTATTCCCTTCTTAGCCTTACTCTTATTTTTATTATTAAAGTATATACTAAGTATAGTATAAACTCCTTTTCTAGCTAATATCTTAAAGGTCTAAGTTACCTTATAATATCTTATAAATTTATTAGTAATACTTTATAGTATTATTTTTTTTAATAGAAAGTTAAAGTATTTAACTAGTTTAATAAGCTTTACTTATATTTAAAAAGGCTTAAAGTATACTCTAACTACTTAAAGAAAATTATAAATTATATTTAGTCCTTAAACCTTATTAATATTATTTTATAATACTTATTAATAAAGTATATTTTATAATTTAATTTAGTAATTAGGTTATAAATTTATATATTTAGCCTCCTAAAGTAGTATAAGGTAGTGTATTACTATCTTTACTTTTATAATTATATTTTCTAATAAGAATCTTACTTTAAAATATTTAATAATTCTCTTTAGAGAGATTTCTCTTTCCTTTAGGTTACCTTATAGAGAATTTAATACTATAAAATATATATTTAGCTTAATAAAGCTAGTAATTTAAGTATAAAGAGCTTAGTCTTTT
>SRPU01000604.1:0-16144 GCA_018360185.1 Claviceps lovelessii | reverse complement strand
TCTTTCACCCAAGCCATCCTACTTGATGTCCTCAACCGCAGCCACGTCGTAAATTCGTCACCTCCCGTCATGTAAAGAAGCAAAAAGCAAAACAAAGTCAAAGGAGAATGAATACACACATCTGCACGTATTGTCCTCAAGCCCGTGAAACCCCCCGCTCGGCACAATACTTGTCCACCTCCTTCCGCAGCATCCCCCTCTGCCGCAACGCTCCATCCATGATCGCCTCGCACGTCCTGCCCAGGCCACGCGCATCGTCCCTGCGGGATACGTCATCAACGAGGACCATCTCGGCCAGCACGGCCTCGAGCTGGTTCGGCAGCCATGTGACGATGGGGCTCCCCCCCGTGGCGGTCGGGTGGGAGGTCCTCTTGAGGATGTACTCGCGCGCAAAGCACCAGTGCCGCCAGCGGAAGTCGCGAACCTGGTCCAGAATCTGCAGCCACAGACTGCGCGACTCGCGCACCAGGTCCTTTTCCTCGTCCGTGAGCACGAGCTGGTCCGGCCGCCGGGCGCGGGCGCGGGCGCGGGCGAGGGCGAGGGCGAGGGCGAAGCCACGCACGTCGTTCGCCTCGGAGACCTGCTTGACGTGGAGCAGAAAGTCCTTGTGGTTGCTGGGCCGGTACTTGCGGAAATCCCGGAGGATCTCCGTCAGCGGGGTGTCGGGCATGGGCACCTGGAGGAAGTTGTCCATGAGGGGGACCATGGAGTCGTTTGCGCCGCTTTCGCCCCGGAAGGACATGGGCTCGTCGCCGTTGAGGCCCTCGTACACGACCCCGTCCGGGAACATGCTCTGGGAGGTGATGCCGAAGATGAAGGTGCGGAAGCTGGTGTACTCTGTGGGGCGGGACTTCTTCCACATGGTCTCCATGACGGCGTTGATCGCGACCAGGGCGCCGAGGATGCCCGAGAGGCCGTCGTTGAAGGCGCTGCGCTCCTGCGAGGTGCCGAGCGGGCTGGAAACACGGGAGCCAATGTCGAGGCACTTGACCGTGCCGGCGACGAGGGGCCCCGAGTTCCGGACCATGTCGATGTGGACGAGGACGAAGCCGGCTTCCGAGGAGGCCGGGTCGAGGCCGTGCTCAAAGGCGCGTATCAGACGGAGGTTGTCGTACTCGAGACCGCGGCAAGGGTCCTCGAGACGGTAGTTGTACAAGGCATAGGAGCCGGCATACTCCATAAAGGGCAAGAAACCGGCACTTGAAGCAGATGATCAGTATGCTGGGCAAAACCCAAGGGCGCGTCATATGCCAAACAGACGGCAAACCATCACACCAGCATGAGACGGGCCGACTCACATCTCGGCACAGCGAGCAATGGGACGTGCAATGTTTCGGGGCAACACCTGTCGGCCCAGGCCGTATTCCTCCCCCCGGAGGAAGCGCTCATGGCAGGGCTCGAGCAGATACGCCGACGCCAGGAAGGAGTAATCACGGTACAGGGCATTCATGACGGGCAAGTCGTGCTTGTACTTGTCCATCTCGTGCGTGAGGTCGGGGAACTGTCCGTCCACGACGCCTCCCAACTTGCCGTGGGCGAGCAAGCCGGCCTCTCCGGAGACCGTCTTGACGGGCATGCGCTGCAGCAGCGACTCCAGGGCGTCAAACTCGCGAGGCAACGTGACGACGGGGTCCATGCGAGGAAGAAAGCCTCGCGTGGTGGACACCATGAAGGCTGGGAGGGATTTGTCCTCTGGACGGGAGTCCTCTAGGACTTTGAAGGTGCTGGTGGTGGTGCCTAGGGAGCCCATTGTGGAAGGGAGTTGATGTTGGTGTTGAAGAAGGGGGGAGTGGTGGATTGGTGCAAGTCAGGGTGTAAGTAGTAAAAAAAAAAAAAAAAAAAAAAAAAAAAAAAAAAAGGGGGGGGGGGGGGGGGGTCACGTCCCAAAAAAACAGTTGCGCTGTCAAAATTATAATGTGTAAACTTTCACAGCCCCTTCGCATAAGCAGCCAGCAGAAGCTGAAAAAGAAAAGGAGAGAAAATCCTTTGCACCATCCGGGGCCGCGCCGCCGCCTAAGTACTTCGTGGCCGGAATGCATTCCGGCCTCAAGGAGCCGGGATCGGGGTCACGATGCGCATTCTGGCGGGAGCCTCTTACTACTTAGTACTTACCCCTCCTCGGTCGTCTTGCTCCGCTATCCATCCCATCCCTTGCGGCTGTCACGCGACGAGATGACAGACAGGTAGCGGGGGCGTTTGTCCTATTGTCCTCGTCATGAGTGCAGGGACCGAAGACCTGGGAGCAAGTATACGTATCGCGGGGCATGGCTCGGAGAGCACTGAGCAGCACGGAGTGCCTTTGACCGAGATGGAGGGTGCTTATAGCATATGGAAAAGGACATTTATCCTGCGCGGGGCAAAAGTGATGTATGAGACTTGTGGTCCTTGTATGGTACTTTTATACTTTTACTTTCTGGGGTTGTTGAGGGTCGCGTTGACGGTGCCGTATACACTGCCATTTTACCCATGATCCTCAAGATTGTGTCAGTCATGGCGAGGTACATGGAGTTCCTTCGGCCCTTGGAGGACAAGTTCTTCTGTCAGGGAATCATAACAAATAGTCTAAAATTGTTCTCCCCCCCCCCCCCCCCCCAAAGATAAACAAAGACCGGGACATCATCAGGGAGACGTAGATCCCCCACCTCATGCCCACAGCCGAGCCCGCCCGGCCCAATGTGGTAATCGTCTGTGGGCCTCATTGGCCGGAATCTTTCCGGCCATGCGGCGAGATCGGAGCGGCGTGGAGGCAGACGGCCCAGGGGAGCGGGGATTTCCCACTTCCCGAGCGGAAAGTGGACTAGACCCCCTTTTCCACCCTAAAGCGCGGAGAAGTGCGGCTCGTGGGAAGGGAAAGCTGGAGGATCGGATCAGATGATGCACTGGTCCCCTTTCTTTGCCAGAGTTGCATCGTGAGACGGGGCAAGTGGATGAGAATCTCGGCCTTGACGAACATACCGAGTGAACGCGGATTGTTGTAGCCGAGATAGTTTGAGGAATTAGGACAAAAAAAAAGGAATAAGAATAAGAATAAGAATAAGTCATAAACGTAATTGAATTTGTGACTCCATCGTTCTAGACAAGTGCTGCTAGTGGCTTAAGCACCCCCCTAGCAGGGCTTCTTGGGCCCAATAACCAGACCAGACACGTTTATAAAAAGGAAACAAAAAAAAAAAAAAAAAAAAAAAAACCAAGAACAAATATAATCTTAGCCAAAAAAAAGTCATCAATACATCAAAAAGTCGTCCATACATAAAAGTCGTCCATACATAAAAGTCGTCCATACATAAAAGTCGTCCATACATAAAAGCCGTCATGTATAAAAAAGGTCATAAAGTGTCATTTTCCCAACATCAACTCGCCCTTTCCGAAACACCCATATCCTCCAGCAGACTTCCTTGCCTATTCCCGCCCTCAAAACATTCCCATGCCCTGTTTTTTTCTTGCCCCTAAAAATGTCGTCTTCGGACCGTCTTGAATCCACTTGGCGACATGTAGGCAGACGCGTTCGCAGAGACAGACATGCTGTAGCTGGTTGTGGTGGTGACAGCCGCGCTGGTCGAGTCGTCCGGCGTCGAGCTCGGAATAGGAATGATCTGCATGGTCAAGAACTTGATCTTGGGGGCCGCGAACCTGCTCTTTGCGTCTGGAAGGTCTGGAGAGAGTGCGCTGCTGGTGCTACCTCCGGGGAAAGACGTGCTGAGCGGCACGTCCGTGGCGTTGCCGGTCAGATTGGGGTAGTCGTGGCCTGGTAAGCTGTCGGTCGCAGATTCGATTTGCCGGGTCAACGTTGCAGTCGTTGGAGAGAGCGATGAGCCGTGGGAGGGCATCTGAACGGTGCCGTTGAGGGACTTGTCTGTGGTGTTGGAGTTGCTGGCGAACTTCCTGAAGGTGTCGAGACGAGGTGGGCCGGAACCTTTTTCCAGCGGCCTGCCGGCGTCGTTGGAACTCGCCGCCTGTCCATCGGGTCCAGGGAGGTCATTCGAGGTCTTCTGCCTGGTTGATGTCACGAAGATGGAGGGCAGCGGCGTGGGCATAGCATTCTGGGTGGTAGCACCGGCAGCAGGAACAGCGCCGGTGAAGCCATGGCGTGATGACGCGCTCACATGCACCGTCAACCGGTGCTTTCTCGTTCTCGTGAGCGTCGCCGTGACGAGATTGTCGCTGATGGTATGGACCTCGATGCTCGCTCGCGTGTAGGTGGCGGGAGAAGCCTGGCTGGATGACGAAACAGTTCCGTTCCGCTCTCCCATTACGACGTTCTTTCGCTGGGAAGGAGGAGCACCCGCGGCGTCGGAGCCTGAATCCGACGCCGGACCGTCTTGGGGTTTCCGAGCGCCTGCGACCGAATCGGAATTCGCGGCCTCTCCGATCCCGGGCGCCGACTCGGACGGCGGACCGGTGCTATTCGTTCCGGGAGACGGAGACGTAGTGTTGGACGGGAAGGTATTGCCTTGCGTGTTCCCCCTGGCCGCCGATTCCACGGTGCAGTTAGCATTACGACGGAAGAAAGGATGGCCACTCACCCGTCCCTTTGCATCCTCCACGGCTCGCGCGCCAAGGTCATGGATGAGGTTTTCGGCGTCGCAGTCTCGCTGGTTCGGACTGACAGCCTCTCCTTGAGCCCCGAGAGCCTGGTCCTGCATCATTGCCTGGACCTGCCGTTCTAGATCCTGAAGTTTGGCCAGCACGCTCTCCACCTCCGACTGCAAGACCGGAATGGAGGTGTCGCGACTCTTGATGACGCTTCGGGCCCGCCTCACCGTGTGGTGCAGACGTCCCAGGTCGGACGCATACGACGGAGCGGCACCCTCTGCACTGCGCCTTTGCAAAGCCCTTATGAAATCGGTGCCGTCTTGGGCGTGGGCGTGGGCTCGGGCGACGTTGAGGCTCAGAACGAGCCAGTCTCCCAGCTGAACCATGTGTCGGCGAGATGAGAGAGCAAGAAAGGGGGGGAAAGAAGAGATGAGCAGGGAATCGGAATCAAGCACAAGAGAAGAGGTGAAGATGTCAGGAAACAGGCAAAATGAGCCAAGAATAAAGCAAATCAAACGGAGGCCTGAACAGAAAATGACCGTTTAGGCTTTCTAATCGCCAGGGGGCAGAGGACGCGTTCAATCGAGACCGGCCAAGCGAAGTTTGTCAACGTGATATTGTGAGGTTGTGATATTGGTGATTTTGGAGAAGAAAAAAAAAAAAAAAAAGAGTACTTGGACTTGGATTTGACATGCTGTGAGCATAACTGCTATTTATTGCATTTTGTCTTCCTCTCGTGCCGTAACTCGGAGCAACGCATTCCAGTCGCTGTGCTGACAACGTGGGCATTACAATCCATTCAACAAGGCGCATGTCGTGAGGCCGTCAGGTCCACAACGACTCAAGTAGCATTCCAGTATTTCCCCGGCTGTCGTCGCCCCGCGCGGGAGATTGTAGGCCACCGGTTAACGGGAAAAGGTTCTCACTTCTGTGAAGAAACGACGGAAGGTTGTGCGTGGATTGACGTCTATTAGCAGGACATGAATAGGTGGCCTGAAAGGAGTGCGCGAGAGATGACCATCTTGAAGGTTGGTGATCTGCGCACTGAACCCTGCAGCCAGCTTAAGAAAAAAGAAGACGTGAAAAAAAAAACAACAACAAAAAACAACAAAAAAAAACAAGGGAATAAAAGCAAAGGAGGGGTAACTTCTTTCCTTCTTTTCTTTTCTGTTCCCTCTCTTCTTTGAAAAGAGAATGTGCTCTACCACAAACTGTACATACATGTGTATGTATTACTGGTATCGTACCATCGCCATCACAACAAGCAAAGGCGCGCTTAATTCTGCTGGCCGTGCGAGAAAAAAAAATGTCACCACGTCCAGGATGAGAGGCGGGCATTTTGGAGAAGACAACTCCACAATACGAGTGTTTTTTCCATGTTATCTTCTCGCTGTAGCTAACTACATTCACACACACACACACACACACACACACACACACTAAAAGAGCGATATAGGCAAAGACGGAGCCCTGCAATCCCACGAAAAAGCCTCGAGTCTCGTTCTGTCCGCGACCGGACCCAGTATAGATGATTTGAGTGGCATTAGAATCCCGTGATACCAGTTCGAGGCCCGTTTTGTAAATGCCGCAGTGGCCAAGACGCCTGCGTCTGCTCAATTGCGTCTCTCGACGCGGTACGAGCTGAGTCGGATAGGAGTAAAGGTGTCCTTGCCGGAGGTAGGGCCCTGAAGCACCTTGTCCGGAGTATCATCTGGAGCGCCACTAGACAAAAAAAAAAGGGGTTGAACAGTTAGTATGTGCGTACTCTCTTGTCTTGCCCACTGGACGGAGCTTAGTGGACTTACCCAAAGCACAGAACGTTCACCTTGACGGAGCTATCGATCGTTATGCCCTGAATGTTTCTGAATCAACCGGTCAGTGGGACAAAAAAAAGGAAGCTTGATAGATGGAGCTTTCAACACGCACGGGCTGCCCGTCAGGTTGTAGTTTGTGTCCAGGTATGCTTTATGAGGGCGGTCTTTGCCCCCCTTGACATCCCACCTGATCTATTCGACATGTCAGTGCCTGAGACATGAAACCATGGGCCTCGTGGAGCACAAGGGATCATGACGAGTCATATGAACCTACCGAGACTGTCCCGACAGCCACCTCTCCAATCTCCTCCTCCTCAATCAAAGGCTCGGGCATGATAGCGGCATTCGAGGCAGCTTGGGCCGTGTCAGATACGTCCGCCATGCTGGATAGAGGTTGGCAGATTGTCAGAGACAAAGGGTGTAAGATTTTTTAATTTTTTTTTGGTTGTGCTTGATGCTGGGGGATGGATACTCCAGAAGGAACTGCCACGAAGAAGGAGGAGGAGGAGGAAAAAAAAAAAAGAAGAAAACGGGCGGGCGATTCTCGACGATTTATAGGATTCTCGACCGTGTGCGTGGCGACCTCTCTCTTCCTCTTCTCCGCTCGCTCTTCTCCGATCACACTTCTGCTGTACCTGTTGGACTCGGCCGTCCATGTCGATAGTACGTGGCCTCGAACGATGGGGCCGTCAACGCCGGCTGGTGCCGCGTATGAATGGCATTTCACCGTCACGCTGTTCCACCATGGGAGGAGAATTCAGACCCAGAGCACGAATTTCTTCCTGAAGCCTCGATTCGTGACAAGCAACATCCACTATACCGTGCTACCTGTTTTTCCTTTTCCCTTCTTCTTCTTGGTGGTTGGACTGCAAGACCAAGTTGTTTCGTTTTCGCGTACTACAGCACTCGCATCCAAAACGGCATACGCAACGTACTTCATGTCGTTTTCCTCGCCGTCATCCTGCCACGAATCTGCATTCCATTTTCCCGAGTACCACGGCATGCTCCAAAGTCCGGCCCATAATGTGACCAAGAGACCGCCCGCGATCGTCGAGTACGACCTGAGATGAGACAACAGAACAGTCTGGAGTCGCGAATCAGGTGAAAACTAGGCGCGAGAAATGGCGTACGCGGCAATGCTGTGGTTCGTCACGTTTTCAACGTACCCGGCAATGATAGACAATGAGAGTAGGAGAGTATAGATGACCAGAAAAGCTTGGAGATGACTTGACGTTGATGGGAACGGAACAATACGCCTAGTTACGTCGTACGGACGGCAGTCATCGAAAGAGGTGCCGATACGTGGGGAACGACGACCCTATAAGGAGGTTGGTTGCACCCGTTTGGTTGAATGAGGCACATCATGCGTGAGGTCAAATCGAACTTATGCATGTAGGCACCCGTTCACGCGGGGACAAAACGGTATACAGGGAGCCTCGGGGGGTAGATCCCAGATTCCGTACAAATCTCGAAAGCATTTTCAAATGTCCAACAGGAAAAAGAGCAAGACGAGGAAAAAGAAAACCCCCAAGTATGTATCGTGCGTCTTTTGTACTCGGGAAAACGAAATGCAGTTTTTGAACCAAGAAAACAAATGAGCACCATGGTCGATAATGAGATCCACGTAAAGGCGCGTCACAGAACATCCAGAGTCCATATAGAGTCGCTTTCTTCTGGCAACGAAGGTTTTCCGCCCCCCCCCCCCCCCCCCCCCCATCCCGTGCCAGACGTATGACAGACTTTGAAATGGAATCCCATGCAAAGACATGTCCTAGAAGAGTGAAAGCAAATGGTCAGTAGTAGCAATAACTGATGAGAAGACCGTGTGCCCCGTGTTTGAGCCTGATGCTTCTCGATGCGGTCGCACAGGAACTTCCTCCCTACGAAAGTATCTAGCCGCTAGGATGATGCAACCGGCGCCGCAAATAGCCGTCCTCGCGAAAACGGTGCCAGATCGAGGTGCAGCCCCCCTGATGTTCGAACCGGTGATGCCAGACCAGAAACAACACCAACGTCTTTCGTTGTTTCAAAGAAAAGCCGCCAATACGAAAAAGCTTGAGTCCCCTTCCGGCCCCCTCTCTGTACCACGTCATTTGTCCCCCTTGGTTGTGCACTTATACAACAAGTTATGGAAGGAAGGCTGAGTTACTTCCCAATCGGCGATGAAAGAAATGGGATACAACCGTTTGTCCTACCTGTGTCCCGCAGTAAAGAAACTTCCAGCTGGGACCGAAAAAGCCAAGACGAAAAAAAAGAATGTGAAAGAAAAGAAATGGGATGCGGTATTGCTCCTGCACCGGCAATGATCTACCGACGCACACGGGATCGCGCGCTAGTGGTCCGAAGCATTCGTGCCCAAGCTCAAGCTCAAAGCTCAAGCTTTATCGAAAGAATGATCGACGTTCTCTCTCCAAGCCGATATGCGATCTGTGCTTGGCTTGGACTCCATGCGGAGTATCGTGCATACGGAGGGGAGGTAGACCTTCATGCGTCGTGTACCCAATCCCACTTACCGCAACCAATAACTATATTGAAAGAATGAAAGAAAATAAGTAAACAATATCCCGTCCCGTGCCGTTCTCCAGGTGGCATACATGGTCAATCAGGGGATACTTGACCGTACAGCCCCTCTTCACTTCACTGATCTGTAATTAGACCATGGGCACAAAAAGAAAGGAAAGGAAGAAAGACTGGCCAGAGCGGAGGTTTAAAGAATCATCAGGCCCGTGAAAAGCACGGCATTCATGCAGGTCTTCATTTATGTCGTTCTGTAACGTGGCTAGGCAAAAATAGAAAAAAAAATAAATAAGAAAAAGGCTGGATGAGTAACAAAGCATAGGAGAATTGGATTTCCCACAGAAACTTGGAACAAGAACACTTTGACCTGGTATTTTGCTTCGGGTTTGTTTTCGCAAGTTTTGAATGGCAAGCATTCACTGCTGCAGCTGGTCACATATCTCATCACACAGTCACAGATGTCGTTTCTCTATACCAAAGAATCGCTGGTGTTGTACGACGCTGCATCTACAGATTTGGGGGGGGGGGGGGGGGGGGTCGATGCTGAAGAAATCTTCACGTTGGCCAGATCAAGGCCCCTTTTGAAGAAGGGCATCCCGTGCTACGTTGGTCAGACGTGCTATGCCCTTTCTTGTGGTCCTACTGTGGGATTATTCACACTTTCTCATAGTCAACGAAATCACGCATCGGTAACCTGTGAGAATTGAGGGGGGAAAGGGAGGGGGAAAAAAAAGAATTTGGTGAAACCAAGGATAAAACGGCTTTTCACGGCATAAATCTTCCATGACTGGTCTGAGTAAATGTTACATCATAGCGGCACAGAAATCACCCGGAACCTCAAAACCGCATTTGAGAATTATGTATAGTGAGCACCACGTGGTAACGCCAAACCATTGAGACGCACCTAAGCAGCCAGGAGATGGAAACCGAAGAAGACAATGTTTGGAGACATTGGGAACAAGTAGAGGCAGCCCTGGCAAGCAGCTGAGGCCTGGTATGGTTTCATTGCAGGCAGAACGTGCCATACACATTTCTGCCTCACGCTTCGGCAGCCGCGGTTGCTCAAGACCGTCTTCGCACCGTACTCCTATATCGAGTCACGGAAAAGCACACGAGGAAAACACTCAGCACGGATAAACGAGGACTGCGGTCGATCGTCAACATGATCTGAGCGTCCCAGCTATGCCATGTTGACGCTTGGTCGTGTCTGAAAACGGGACAAGGCGACGAGCCGTACAGCTCCAAGGGAAGTATGGACAGCTTTGTCCTGCCCGAGTGGCTGGGTGTCTAACGAGCGATGAGGGAAGGCTGCGATGAAGAAGACTGGAATGACATGGAAAGGTGCAAGAAAATCGTCAACAATCCGTTGCTGTGCGTTTCGTTTGTCAAGTGTGCACAGGCCGCCTGGTGGCTCGCGTCTGGTCCCTGCTGCAGGTTATCATGATCATCTTATTGTCGGGACGCTCCTTCCCGCGTTCGTCAGAGAGAAGATGGAATCCGCAAACTCCAAAGTCACGGGCCATGCCTTGCCTCGCTGCCACCAATTCTTGTCCATATCGACAACACACAAAGTAGGTACCTATCGAGTACTTACTACTTGGATACCGCCATGCATCGCTGATTTGTACGAGCTTCGCCCGACCATCTACATATGCTGCTGGTCTGCATCCCCGCGCTCCTCAAAACACGATCCAACACACGGCCTAGCCATGAACTGGACAGGAGGCGCGCACTCCGGGGTCCGGAAACGCTCAACCAGAGATGACCTTGCGCGGCAAAAGGAGCATTTCGCCAGGTTGCGGATGCGACGCGACGCGGCGAACGGGACGATGGAAACCAACAACAAGGCGGCTGCATCCTAGTGGCATGCACCTCCCGAATCCTCCTCCTCCTCTTCCTTCTCCCCGCGGCACTTTGAAGAAAAGCGCCATCACACAACCGCTGTTCCGCTCATGAGCGGTGGAAACGGTCGGCAAACGCCAACTGTGCCCGCGGCGAAGGGTCTTGCGAACCCTTCGTCACAGAAACCAGTCCCAGCCACACCACTACAACAGCACGTTTCAGAGACCAGCGGCGATACGGCGAGCATTGCGACCAAGAAACGGCGACTCCTGGATCAGCTCGACTGGACGGGCGTGGCCGTGCAAAAGCCGCTGCTCATCAACTACCCGGAGCCGTCCAAGAAGCTCCAGGAGAGCCACGCATCCCGCAACATACGCAAAGTCTCCAGCCACGGTACGACCATGGCGAATTTGCCTTGTCAGCCCGACAATATTAGAGTTCGATTAGGGAGCCAGGACTTTCGCTAGAGTCAGAACGCCAACTCCCTCAGAAACTTCCCCAGCTCGCAGCATCATGCCTCAACAAGCTCTCCCTGTTCGGCACGGAAAGGAACCACGGCCAAGTCGCTACTGTCCAACAGGCCTCTGGCTCAGCTGTCACGTCGTCCACATGTCATCGGTACCAAGCTTCCAGCCAAGTCATCTAGCCTCAGCAATCACTCCAGCTGCTCCCAGAGCTTGCAACACGCGCTATGGTCAGATCAGTCATGTAGCACAAACGACAGCTCACTGCCACGCGTCGGTACCTCTCCCCGGACGATAATTCATCCGCAGCCTTTGCGAGGCATGCGATCGGGCTTGCTCCAGCTCAGGTCACCAAGCCCTGACCAGCTGGGAAGTCTCATGGCGCAGAAAGGCAGCCAAACCACAATACATGAGCCGGTTGATGTGCCCACCACAGAGCCAACGAGTACGCGTCCGACTCGTTGCAGCAGTCGCGCATCGTACATGAGTTGTGAGCCAGAGCCACCCGGCTCTCTTGAGCGGAATAAAGGTCATAATTACAGCGACTTCAGATCTGAAACCAGCTGCTCACCCCGGATCAGCCTGGACCCTGCTTGTCCGTCTTTCTCCCCTGCTTCACCCTCATACACCACCACCACATATCACCGGCAGAGACTTCCCGATTTGACTCATACATCGCTTCACCATACGCCCTCGGGACGCCCACGGCCACCTGTCACCGAAGCGCAAGCATGTGGCGAACAAACCACGACTACTACACGCGGCTCGACAACAAGGCAGCAGCCGCCGCCTGCCACCGAGACCGAGGCCGACACCGACACCGACACCGCCGACAACCATGCGTCATTGTCGCTGTCGCCAGAATTGCCCGCAGACGTTGATCCTCAAGAGCTGTTGGATTTCCTGCGCGAATTCGAACAAGACAGACAACGTTCCAAGCAGACCGTCAAGACGGGACCTGGTCCACAACCATCGGCGATCCGTCTTCCCGGCAACCGCGCAACTCACTCCCGGCTGTCTGATGAAACAAAAGAACAACAAGGCCATCGCAAGCGCAAGCGCCTTGGAGGATCCACGGCCAGTGACCTGGCTCAGCCGCCGCAGCCCCCATGCAGTCAAAAATATCCCATGCAGCAGCACATCACGTCACCAGACGACCTACTGCAGCAGACCCCAGCTCTGTCGGCAAACGAGTCCATCCCCAGCCTTGTCGTCCATCCCCCGGATTCGCCACCCGCCATGCCCAAAACTGAATCCCGGTATCGTCCGCCAGACCTCTTCATCGGTCGCCTCGCATCCGGTCTGCCAACCGACCGTCGGCAAGGCAAGAAGCGGCGGACAAGCACCACCCGTCCGTACATACGAGCCCTGCCCGACCACAGCGACGATCCTATTGACGAGGAGATGTAATGTGGAACTAGCATGCCGGCCAAGATGGATTGTCATGAATAACCCTTTTTCAAAGTTTTGAGACACCATGGCCCCGCTCGTGCATGTGGCGCATGGTTCATCGACCTTTGATCTTGACTGCCATGTGTTGTATGTACGTACTGATGTACAAAGGCATCATCTACCTACACCATTCCACACAACCCTCCCGCGCCACGAAACGCCACATGACTCAACGGAACTTTGTTCCAACATGATCCATCACTTTGTGCATCCCCGTGGGCCCTCTGATTCCATCAATTCCATGCACATCCACCCCGCCGTTCTAGAAGCTTCAACGTTGCTGTTCCACATACGCGGGTTGACAAGACGCAGATGCAGGCTCTCGGAGGAGTGTATCCAGTGCGATTGTGGAGGGGGTCATGATGCCGCCTGGCAAGGGAAATGGGTATGCGGATTGGTCACGGGGGGTTTGGTTTTGTGTGAATTGGTTTGGGGCGGGCGGTCATGATGGATACGTAGTATGTTTGCTGTGCTATTTGCCCATCTTATGAATGTACTTTCCTTAATTGCACTACTTGTCCCTACGTTGTGAATGCACTTCCCCTACTTACACCACGTATTCCCATATCGTGTACGCACCATCCTTTATTGTACGATCTGTCCATGTTGTGCATGTATCATACGTCATTGTACTGTCTATTCTTCTATTGTCTTTGTACTATGCCTGGTTGCTCTCAACTGTCGTCGTGTCGTCCATGTACCTTCCCGATTATACCCCCCTGCCTATTTCTCCTCGTTATCGAAGTACTATCCTCGATTGTCCTCATCTGTCGTTCCATCATCCGTGGACCTACTCCCTTCCTTCACTCTACTTATTCGTGTGCTCCTGTTGCTCATGTGCTATCCAGATTGTGCTCCTGTTGTCCATGTCATCTACGTGCCATCCTTGACGGTACTCATTGGCCCTCATTTTAATAAAGTACCATCCCGACTGTACTTGTTCCATCCCGATTATGCCCCATTCCTCCTTCTAGTCCGCTGGGGACTCGAAAACCGTATACAGCACAGCAAAGACGTAGCATGGATTTTCACAAGGTGAAAATATCAGAGGGTCTGCCCCCGCGGGGAATCTTTTATCATATGATTATATTATACAAGAACTCGCGAACAAGGGCGGTCTCTGATCTATATAAGTAGCTATTGACGAGCCTGGATAGCACGGAAAGGAGTCGTGATTGGTAGCCGGCGGCTGGGGTACAGCAAGCCAGGGCACGCTGCGCATCGACTCTGTGTCCTGGAATGCATCGGATTATTCTGGCGTCGTAGCCGGCACAAAAGTCCGGTCATGGACGTGGTATCTATGAAAAAAGATTTTTTTTATCTTTCTTTTTTTTTTTTTTAAAAAAAAAAAAAAAAAGGAAAACAAAAAAAAGTAGAGAAAAGAAAAGAAGGAAGGAAGAAAAAAAAAAATGGCTTCTCATGACAGTGACTCATACTGTTCCGTGCGGCTGTTCCGCCGTTCGGCGCGCAGAAGAGTCAATAAGAATCAACGAGACAATGGTTTCTCTCTTGGTTTACCGTCACTCGTTTCGTGTGTTTGCATCTGTACATAAAAGACTTTTGGACTTGCTCAGCATCTCAGCTTCGACGACGGACCTCCTTCCTCTTGGCCTGACACGCAGTCTTGCACGTGGGACACTCGTAGCCGTTCCGATCAATGTAGACCCTTTTGAGACACTTGGGGCACCTCCACCAGGTGGATGAGACGCGCCTCTCCCCGAGCCAGTTTTCGTCGACGCTGCCCCCTCGCTTCTCAATGTCCTCCTTGTGGAACTCCCGCAAGTGGTCTCTGAAATGATCTAGTCTGTGAAAGGGATCCCTTCGGCGAGAACAGCGGGGATAGTCGCAGTTAAAGGAGACTTTCTGGGCGTCAGCCGCGTGGCGGTGCCTGTAGTGTCTGTCCAGGTCTGCTCTCCGCTTGAACGGTTTAGCATTGCAGCCTGGGTAGAGACAGCAGACGGGGTAGTCGCGGCCGGGATGGGCTCTAGATAGATCTGGATTAGTCATTTTGGCGGTATAATCAGACGGTGCCGCACGTGGAAGGGGGGCGTAGAACATCTGATGACCAAAACGTACGATGATGACGACGGTGATGGTGATGATGACTTGGTAGCTTGACTGTCGGTTGATGTTCGCGGTGACGGTGCATTCACGTCCAAGTCCATGTTCGGACTGTGGGGGAACGATGTGGTGGCATGAGTAAATTGACGGTGACTGGGACTGGGATAACCTGCTGACGACGAGGCAGGACTTTGGAAGGCGGGGTGCAGGCTGTTGTTCATCGTGGGAGAGGTCGGTATGGGGGAATCATAGAAGCTTTCATTCTCCAAATCGGAATGACAGGCTTGTGATGACGAGTCTGCATAGTCATATGCTGTTGTCGATCCTGAAAAAGCCTCGCTGAGTGCCACATATGGCGAGCTCGCATCGTAGTGCTTCTCGAAGACGTATTCCATATATTGTATATTCAAGCCCAGGCTGTCCATGTTGAACAATATGGGTTGAGTATTGTGGACAACGAGGTAATTATCAATCGCGATCGGGTCGAGATGGTTTTCCGGTTCTTGTATTGCAAAGGTGAAGCCCGTGATCAACGTCTTGATGAGATGGACAATCCAACGGAAGGGGCGTATTTAAGTCACTCTTTGTTCTTGAAAAGTAGATAGTGACAGCGGCCAGAGAGAGGTCAGAGAGGCTCAGAGTGACTTTATAGTCTCATCGGAACTCGGCGCCTCAGATTGACCCTGGGTGAGCCTCCGGCATAAGCTCGAAAGGAAAGAGGGGGGGGGGGGTGAATTCGAGGTGGTAGGGCTGACACGACAAGCTTGGGGTGATTCAAGGTAAGATGAACGGGGGCCAAGACAAATGCAAAGCAACGCGCCGCTCGCCGGAAAGAGGTGAACTAATAAGAGGGACAAAAAAAGATACCTGTGTAACGGAAAATACAAAGCACGAAATGATTGCCGACAATGTGGACGCCTCATTTTCTGTCAGAATATATATATCACGGTCTACGTTATGCATCACATTATGACAGCAACGGGTAGCCATGATGGACAAGATAACCAATGTAGGAACGCTGTGACCCATTGGAGGAGAGAAGAGGAAGGAAGGCAGCATAGCCACTTGTAGATCTGACATGTAGTTTCGTGGCAGGTGAAGAATAATTTCAACAACGATATGCTGGCGAGTGGAATGGGTGCTTCTAGAAGAAGATGTAAAATGAGTCAAAAGAATATGGGGGGGGGAATGAGCACACGTGAGGGAAACACGCAGGCGGATATGCTCAAAGAGCTGTCAAAGACCCCAAGTGACAGACTTGTAGACTTGCCGCGTGGGGTATGTTGCGTGTGTATGTGTGGTGCTGGTGTGGTTGGTGCGTGGTGCGTGGTGTGTATGGAACGGGTGGGAGTAACGCAAGAAAGGGCAGGCAGAAACATGAAAGCAGGACCCAGAATCCAGGATCATGGGCTGCAGAAAGTAAAAAGAAGAAAAGAATCGCCGACCAGGCAGTGACCTTTT
>SRPU01000603.1:0-16165 GCA_018360185.1 Claviceps lovelessii | reverse complement strand
AAAGGGAAAAAAAAAAGAAAAGGAAAAGGAAAAGAGATGTAAACGTACAGTTTAATGATATGTGGATGACGGAGGAGCTGCAGGTACTCGATTTCTCGTTCAACACGGCCGGCCATGTCCCGACTGATGAGCTTCTTGCGAGCTATAATCTTGAGAGCCACCTGCTGTCCCGTGCCTTGGTGGATAGCAAGCCTAACTTTGCCAAAGGAGCCCTCGCCCAGCGTTCGCACAATCTTGTAGGCGCCGATGCGCTGCTCCGTCTTGGATTTGTTCTTGTTCGAGGAAGACTCCATGGCATTGTGGCGACTTGCACTGGACTTGGGAGACTTTATGGAATCGTCGCGACGGTGGTGTCGGTGTTGTTGCTGTGGCGGTTGTTGTTGTGGCGGCGGCGGTTGTTGTTGGGGGCGGCGAACGTGGGACGAGGACAAGGAAATAGTGAGCTCCTCATCATCGAAGCCTCCTCGACCAGGCATGGCGGGGGAGATGAGGGAGGGGAAGATGGGAGATGGGGGGATACTGGGGGAGTTGAGTAGACGGGAGACGGGAAACGGACGGGACGCGGGACGCGGGATGCGGGACGCGGGATGGCAGTTGTCGCGATCAAATCGGAGCTGGAGACGGCTTTGCGAACTCGTCAAGTGGCTCTTTCCATTGCCCCCCACCCGCAATAGAAGCCAGCGCGGATGTCGGGATTTAGGCTGGGCAAGGCAAGGACAGGAAGGATTGCGGTGGAAAACCAAGCTTGGTTGGGCGCGAGTCGAATGGGATGCGGCGGCTGATGGAGCTGGGAGATGGCTGGTGGTCGCGGTATCAAATTGTCGAATACTGCATGTGGAAAGTCGACGGCAGTGCGGCAGCGGGCATCGAGTCGAGGACAGCGCGTCGAGATGCAGCTTGGAAGATGGATGGATGGATGGACAGACGGACAGGTAGAGACAGGTAGATGGAGGGATGGAGGATGGAGGGATGATGGATGATGGATGATGGATGATGGATGGAGGGGTACAAGCGATGTGGGCTGCCTGCGGGTGCGGTGTGATGGGTGTGATAAGCCTCCAGTCAGCTTTCCACGCTCTTATCGCACATGCGGCCAATAGCATGGATGGAGCGAGCGGCTCGGTGGGGCCTCGCAGGCTCGCTGGTTCGCAAACTCGTGAGTGAGTCGTGAAGTCGTGACTCGTGTGTCGTGACCCATGAGTGGTCAGCCCTCGGGCTTATTATGGGCTTGGCGCCGGGCACAAAGCGGACAACGTTCAAACCATGAATCCACGAACTTGATGGTTACACCCGCAGCTTTCCGCTCCGTACATTCGACAAACGACCGGTACGGAATCAAACACACCAAGGCCTTTGTGCTACCGCACCCCAGGACCGAGCGTGACGTGGGAAAATCGGCCGACCAGACCGCTACGGGGGCGTGTGTGTATTTACAGTTACGACTTTGGTTCGCGGCAGCGAGTGGAGAACCAAACACCATGAAGAACGGAAAGAAGGTGGCCGTACGAAGTGAATGCCGAATAGCTGCGCATCGAGCTGCGGAAGAAAAGAGCAGGCATGGCCCCGGCTGCTTTTGGCCATCTTGATTGTACCGCACGCAACAATATTTGTCGCTGTGCATCGGCTCGGTCCGAATACATACAGAATAAAATGTTTTTTTTTTTTTTCGATTCAGCCAGATGGGCATTAAAAAGTCAATTTACATGTGATTATACAAGTCGTCGAGCGATTTTTTTGCTTGATACCAGGCGTGACGGACGGATGCAAATCGTTCAACACACATCATGATTGAGACTCCTCTTTCTTCAGTCGCTCGATCAGCTTTTCTCGCAGAAACGGACTCAGTCCCAAACTAAGAAAAGAAATGGAACGTAAAAAATGGTTAGTATGAGCCGTGTAAGCCCAAGTTACCCGTCCCTGATAGTCTCTGGGTCTGTACTCACATTCCCTCATTGGTGATCACTCTATATGTGCCGCTGGGCTGAACCCGTCCAACAACCTCACCCTCTCCGTTGACCTCAACACTGCCAAGGATATCTTCAGGCCACGCGATTCTTCCAAAATCTGGAGGATTTCTGCGATCACTGAGGTGCACCCACCCACCTTTGCCAGCGCCTCCAGCCCCTCCTTGACCGCTGGCACCGCCCGCACCTGAGCCCCCCGAGCCACCGCCGGCTCCTTGTTTGCGCGAGGATCCTCGGTTGTGCCGTTGGTTATGAAAGAAGGCGCCTCCCGAGCCCAAATTGAAGCCTCCTGGGCTGGCAAACGCGCGAGCCTGACTGACAATGTCCTCGTCTTGGTGACCAAATTCAGACACTACTTGGTTTAAGATTTTCATGAAATGTCTGTTTTCTGTAAAGGAACGCGGTGTTGGAGGCATAGTAGTTGTCGTTCCGATGGCCACCTTTGTGGAGGGAGGGAGGGTGTCGAGATATGTTAGCAGATACGACGACGACGGCGATGAGGGGTCGTCAAAGACTTTCTGCGATGTATCGAGTTAGCAAGCTTGGTAGAGGGGAGGAGGGCGCAAAAAGTAGATAAAGTAAAGAAAAAGATGCAGAGGCAGAGGCATGCACATACAATGTGCGAGTTGTTCGGCAAGGTAGACACGCCTCTTCGCCACACAGTCGTGGTGGTGGTGCTTCGAGAAGCATATCGCGCGGTGAGCGACAGCATCTTGAGACTCGATGGGCGTGGTCAATGAATCTTGACTGTTGAACCAAGATCCCCGGCGATGCGGCGATGCGGCGATGCGGCGATGCGGCGATGCGGCGATGCGGCGATGCGGCGAAAGCTTCAAAGTGCCTGTGTGAAGGGAAACAAATCAGCTTGGAACCTTGTTGAGCTGTACCAGCTCGTTTGAAAGCTCGAAAGCTCAAAGCTCGAAAAGCGGGTCTCGGGCTCGGATGAGGTCACTCCACCGTGTCCACTCGATACAAGAAAATCAATTAAAGACCGGGACGCGTCGAGACGCGGTCGATGCTTCCCCACATTGACATTGAGCCGGTCTGGGTGCGCCGACTGACTTCATGGAAATGCGACCAGGCAGGGCCCAAGACTCCACGACAACAAGACACTCACTCCAATGGACAAAACACCGGCTCCAATCTTCCGAAGGCAACATGCCATCCCGTCGTCGTCTGCCATACCTTCATCCTCACCGGCATTCGGCACGCCGGTCCACCCGCTGAAGCCCTTCAACGTCAATGTCCCAAAAGCCGGCATCCTGCCCATCATCCTGCCCCCTGCGACCTTGCGACCGCTTGCCTTTCGGACTTTCACAAAAAAGCATTCTCTGACCATCACATCCTCTGCCCTTCAAGAACTGGCCGCCTTTATCGGAAGGCACTGCGGGTCGGGATGGCGAGAGGAAGGCCTGGCGGAACGCGTGTTGGAGGAGATTGCGAGAAGCTGGAAGAACAGAAACGGCGGCGTCATCGTCGAGGGCACAAGCAAGGAACTGCACGACATTCTCAAGACACTCGAGGGTAACATGAATGGTGGCAAGATTGTTGGGCCTGCGAGAGGATTACCGAGGGGCGACAGTATGCTCGACGTGAATGACGGAGATGCGCTCAACACGAGGCTGGGTCTGCGACCAACCGGACCTCCGAGAGAAGATAGCAATGCTAGTTTCGGCATGTCTGGGTTGGGAGTCCAAGAGACACAGCGGGGGAAAGGCGATGATGATGATGACGACGAGAAGACGAATGATCCGCGGGCTTGGCTTAGTGTCATTAATGCGTTTGAGCAACCGCGACTTTTATACAATGCGGGCAAGAAGCACTTTGAACGGTGAGACGTTGCTGTTACCAGCAGCCCTCTGCAAAAACGAGGACACAAGAAGGCTGACTGTTTTTTTCCTCCATGTTTTGCCTTTCCCTTTTTCTTTTATTAATCTGCAGCGAAACGAGCAAGCCGTCCCTGTTACCACCAGCCTCGCACAAAACCACTGTTTTCCGAAACCGATACCAAGTCATTCACCAACGACTTCTTCGAAGCGAAGCCTTTCAAACCTCATCCATCTCGTCATCACGGCAAAGGTCGATGCATAACTCTCTGTCCAACCAGCAGTCTCTCAAAATTACCCCCATTGCCAATATGCTCGGCCGCCATTGTAGCAACCATATGCTTCTCGGGCAACTGATCATTCTTCCGACTGGGGACCTCGCCATGAGCGATCTGACCGGCTCAATATCCTTGGATCTGTCGCAAGCTGTTGTGATACCCGAGGATTCAGCATGGTTTTGCCCCGGCATGGTGGTGCTGGTGGACGGTGTATACGAAGAAGAAGAAGAGTCGGTCGGCAAAGGACTGAGCGGCAGCAGTGGCGTAGGGGGAACGCTGGGTGGAAAATTCCAGGGTTTCTTCATTGGCCAGCCGCCATGTGAGCGACGTCAAGCAACTCTGGGTATTAGTGGTCCCGAGGGTGGTGGTGGCGGTCGCGGCGGTCAGGACCACACCATAGGAGGTGGTTTCGGATGGATCGATTTCCTGGGCGTGGGCAGCGAAAGAGCCGTCGGAGCCAAGATGCGGCGGATCGAACGACGGCTCATGCATCAACCATTACCATCATCGTCATCTCCACCGTCTTTACTACCACCACAAGATATGCCGCGCCGAGGACGAGCCGTCATCATCGGCGAGCTTAATTTGGACCAGCCACGAGCTCTTCAAGCTATGCGAAAGATCTTGTCCCTCTACGCAGCCGAACCAGAGGGCTCCGCGCCACTGACCTTCATCTTGACCGGCAACTTCACCCAGCACGCCGTCATGGCCCGCGGCGGCAGCGGTGGCAGCATTGAGTACAAAGAATACTTTGATGCCCTGGCTTCCGCGCTGTCAGACTTCCCGACCCTCCTGCAGTCGTCGACATTTGTCTTTGTTCCCGGCGACAACGACGGCTGGGTATCGTCCTTTACGGCCGGTGCGTCCGCACCGCTGCCGCGCAAACCCGTCCCCGACATGTTCACGTCTCGAATCCGTCGCGTCTTTGCCACCGCCAACGCCGAGACGGCAGGGAGTCATGGCGTTCCGGGTACCGCGGTCTGGACCTCTAACCCGAGTCGCATCACGCTCTTTGGTCCCAATCACGAAGTCGTCCTGTTCCGAGACGACATCTCCTCTCGTCTCCGTCGCACGGCTGTATCGATGAAGCAACAGAAACCAACCGTTACCAACACTGGACCTGAAGACCCCGCCGCCGCCGCCGCTGCTGCTGCTGCCGGAGAAGAAGAAGGAGGAGAAGGAGGAGAAGAAGAAGCACCTGAGTCAAACGACCGCCACGAAGCCCAAGCCATGGACCTTGACCTTGATGCTGATCCTGCCAACAACAGCAACAATGAGTCTCCGGTGGCTACGACAGCAGCAGCAGCACCGGAAGCAGAAGCAACGACAGCAACCTCCTCAATAACAGAAGACGTCCGCGCCGCTCAGAAACTCGTCAAAACAATCCTCGACCAAGGCTACCTCGCCCCCTTCCGACAACCCATCCGTCCCGTACACTGGGACTATTCCCATGCCCTGCATCTGTACCCCCTTCCTACGGCCATGGCCCTGGTCGACGCCACCGCCCCGCCGTTTTGCATCACCTATGAGGGGTGCCATGTCATGAACCCCAGCAGTGTCTTGGTGCCTGGGCGGAAGGGCATAGGTAGATGGGTCGAGTACGAGATTGGGCGACAGGGGAGGTTACGCGAATGTACATTGTAGGAAGTATTGTGTGTAAATAGTGTGTTGTGAATTTTCCTTGTAATTTTCCTCTGTTTTTCTTCTTATGTGGGGGGTGAGGCCTCGGACTGAGTTGGGGGACATGGCCAGTTTGATGTGGATAGATGTCATGAGAATTTATGACATATTTTACACTATCTTGAAGTCGTGAAACAAAAGTGAACCACGGGCGAAAGGGAAGGGAAGGCATGGAAGACGGAAACTAGGATTCAGAATGAGATATAAATAATAGAGGGGGCAATACGAAATAGAAGACGGAAAAGAATATAGAATAGGACATAGCATAGAGAGACGATGGAGAGAGAACAGAAGGGAGAGCAGAAGGGAGAGCAGAAGGGAGAATAGAAGGGAGAGCAGAAGGGATAACAGAAGAGATAACAGAAGAGATACCAGAAGAGATAACAGAAGAGATACCAGAAGAGATAACAGAAGAGATAACAGAAGAGATAACAGAAGAGAGAATAAAGCAGAGAAAAGAGAATACTATAGAAGAAAACCCACGCTTTAGAATTGAATATAAAAGACAAAAAGTAGTAGAAGACGATAAAGCGAATACATAGGTACATAATAATATACACTAAATGATTTGAGAATTAGGAAGTATAAAATAACAAATGTTAAGTAAATAATGTATTATTTTTTTTTACACAAGTTAGGATGGCCAGGCTTACCCTAATGTCTAGGACCTCATCTTCTTTTCTTACATAGGAAGAGCCCTAGTACAGGGAGTAAAATCTATATATATCCATTCTTATGTACACCGGGTCCGACTTCGTTCCGCGTCAGTGCTAGCTATAGATCTTATTGCTCGGCCGGCTAGCTCTAGTGCTGGCGTTACCGGGCATGTGTGGTCACTGGTAAGCGGGTTGGAGTCAGGTGTGTGTACGGGATTGCGCTGAAATACATGATAGAAAATAATACAACGAAGATCATGTAATAGAAATAATGTAATGCAATACATAGAACGAAGATAAGACAAAGTATAAAAGTGAAAAGGAAAGAGGGAAAAGAGAAAAAAAAAAATAAAAGGTACCGAGAAAACTATATAACTCATAAAATAAGTGCTATTCAAACCCGCCATAGCATCCTTCTGACGTGCTCCATACCCATGTGAGACGTCAACATGAGCCGAACAGGCCATGCGTCAAAGGGGTATAAGATGAAAATACACAAGCAAAAGTATGGTACACAGATACATGTAACGTTCAAGGTGTTTGTCTCGACGACGGCACCAGTGGAACCACCTTGACGGGTCGTTCTCGCAAACCGTAACAATTGTGTATCCAGTTCTTTGCGAAAAAACATGCCCCGCGCACTCTTCGAATATTCTGGCCGATGGCCTGTGGAGATGCCCCATTCTGCTGTGCTGTCTCCTCTGGGAGAATCTAGCATACGGCGACACTGAACAAATAAGACATACAAACTGGAATATAGAAAGCACGACATGAACGATGGAATACTGGATTCTTATGGCTGTCCGAATCGAAGGCCATCATAGAGGCAGGCAAAGCATTAGACTCCGTTGGGCAGATTAAAGCCATTCCCAACCATGTACTTATAAACTTTAAAGTATACTAGAGTCCTATGCCAGCCGAATTTATCGTCATCACAGGCGCAGAGAGAGCTTCAGGTGCCTTGGTCTTAGCCTTCTCTTCTGAACCTATTTCACTTCCTCTCCTCATAAGCTTCTTCACAAGCTGTTGTTTTCCTCTCGAGGAAGCTTCTCTGCAAGCTGTTTCCCCCTCTTCTCGTCACCTTTTTCGCTAGCTACCTTTTCCTCTTTTTATTGGCTTCTTCTTTGCAAGCCGCCTTTCCCGTTTTCTCGTCAGCTTCTCCGCTCGCTTTTCTTACCTTCCTGCATCAGTGTCTTCTTCACAAGCTGGTTTCTCCTTCGTTCTATCAGCTTCTTCGCTAGCTACCGGTATTTCTCCTCCGGGGCTGCCGTAAAGCCTCCTCCTGCAACTCCCTCTCTTCAAAGATGCAAAGTCTTCAAAACCATAATACTCCTATAATCGTACATCCCAATCCATTAGTCTCTGAGGAGTATTCTTATCTCAGCAACGAGTAATATTGATAAGTACAAGAGTCTCTACAGGATGTGCCTATTTCAAAGACCCAAAGCGAAAAGCTACGCTCCTCTCCTCCTTTGATTGCGTGCCTTTGCGTATAATGTTTTTGCTTCTTTCGACACAAGCTACGCATTTTCTGGTGAAGGGTGGAGTATGAAAGAGAGGATTTGATGCCGAAACCAGATTGGAACCTAAGGTAAAAGTGTATGTGATGGGGAAAAAAGATATGAAAATGAGCTTTTAGATCGAGACGAGAACATAAAGACACGGGTAGTGGTAATGATGTAAGAATAATACAAAGAAGCCTTTCAATTGGAAACACAGCACAAGGATATAAATAGCATCTCTAATGTTGGAATAAAAAAACAACTTATAGACTAAGAAGACAAGATAGGGATTTTCATAGTAGCAATAGTATAAACATAATAAGAATAAACTCATAATAAAGAAGGGAACATGAAGACATACATAGTATAAATAATGTCAGAAGAACAAAAATAACCCTATAGATAAAGAAGAGAACATAAAGACATACATAGTATAAATAATGTAAGAATAATAAAAATAACCCTATAAATAAAGAAGAGAACATAAAGACCTACATAGCAGTGACAATATAACTGTCAAGGCTGGATATGGGATACTGCTTAGTGCAGTGAAGACTAAGACATAGAAGATGCACTATAACATAGCTGCTAGGTAGGGGGTATTGCTTAAAGGTATAAATCTCTGCCCTATTATACAAATATACGCGCTCTCCCTTTTATATGCCCCCTTAGCGCGCCGCTAAGTCGTAGCAAGGGCACCACGTGCCTCGCTCTCTTGTGCCCCCCTTAGACTCTACGAGGCTATCCGCGCGTTCTCAACGTGTGCGATCATGGCAGGGAGTGGCCATGATAATGACTTAAATACAAATATTTCGAAATATAGAGAATATAAACAGAATAAAACAAGGCAAGAGGACGAAATCAAAAATAAAGACTTTATTTTAATATAGAAAACATAGAAATATGATAGAATATAATAAAGAATAAAGAATAAGAAAAAAGAAAAAAAGAAATAAGTAGAATGTAGAAGAATAAAGTAAAATAATTAAATATAGAATACTAAAATATTAAAATATTAAGTAAAATAAAGAACAAAAAGAAAACAAAAATTATTAGCAAATCTGTAAAACAACCGCGTCGCTATGGATATATCCAACATTAGCCTTCATAAACGTCCCCCCCCCCCCCCCAAAAAAAAATGAATCAAAAAAAAAGAGTCCTTGTCCCCTGTGCAAATTGGAACAATACATCATCATGTTCAATAGAGCACCACATATTTCCCATTGTACAATATCCCTCCTCTTCCGGCATCATATGCAAAATTTCATACATGTTCTTTTGGTGGCCTTTACTCCAGTAGCAACTCATCCTGGTTAAGCATGCCGAAAAGGCCTTCAATTTCGGCCTTGACCTTCTTCAATTCCTCCGCCACCTGTACCGTCACCAGGGTGTAGGCGTAGAGCAAAGCGTAGTCCTTTTCTTCGACAACAAGGGGCGACTTCTTCGTGACACGTGCGTCCGTGTGTGCGTATGCATGGACCTGCTCGTCCTGGTGCACCTCGGCCGTTACTGCTGCAATATGAGCCATGCTGTCCTTGCGGAACTGGTGAATCTTGCCGAGGAGTTGGTCCTTGGCTGAGTCAATGGTTGGAATGGCGTCTGTGAGAGGAAACTCGAGCATGATGCACGAGGCAAGCACCTGGAGGACATGACAGATGCGGCGGCAGAGGCGGACGCGCTCGTCGCGGGTGAAGAGGAGGAGGGCGCGTTCGCCGTCCGAGACGTTCTCGTGGCGATGGATGAGGAGGCGCATGGCGTAGAAGGAGTCGAGGATGTGTTTGGTGGAGCGCATGATGCGGGAGTAGGGGCCGTTGGGAAAGGGGCCACGGAGCTCGAATTCAGATTTTGCTGAGTCGCGAAGGGTTTCTAGTTTGTATGCTTTTTGGAGGTCAGCTACTCTGCAGTCATGAATATAACGATACATATGCCACAAGCTAGCCAGATTTATATATACATATAAATGTATGTATGTATGTGTCCTCGTATTTACAAATGGGGGTCACCTTTGCCGTAACAAAAGAGGACGCTCATGGAAATTAAGGCGTTGGACAGCACTGAGCCCACCATATCGCTCAAAAAGCAGGCTAGAAATGAAAGGATGAAAATGGAGGCGGAGAAATAGAATGGAGGAGTAAGAAGAGAAATCGAGAGTAAACATATACATATTGAACAAAAAAGATCAGAACAAAAAGACGAAAAGACCACATGGAAAAAAAAAAGAAAAAAAAAAAGAAAAAAGAAGAAGAAAAAAAAAAAAAACCAGCAAAGGCAGCAAAGGCAGTAAAGGCAGTAAAACTCACCATATCGCTGAAGAGCAACCTGCTCCCCCTCCCGTATATACTCGAGCGTATTATTACTCGAAACAAGCATACTCAACGGCCCGCGCCTCCACATCAGCCCGAGCTGGAGATACAGCACCGACAAACCCTCCTTGAACTTGTTGCGGGCCGAAATGGGCCACAGCAGGCGGACGACGACCATGCCCCAGATGATGCCCAGCACGACGGCCACGACGCGGTGGTAGGTGATGTTGAAGATGAGGGGATCCCTGCCGCCCTCGTCGTCGTCGTCGTCATCGACGTTTTGCGACAGGCTGTAGGCGTAGAGGACGATGACGTTGTAGGCCAGGAGGGCGATGCGGCCCAGGGGCCCGTTCTTGACGATGAGGATCATGTAAAAGTTCCAGAGGGCCATGAGGGAGCCGAACAGGGCCAGGAGATAGGCGTTGCCTCGGCTGAGGAGCCAAGCCAGGCAGGCGCAGGCGGCGCCGATGAGGGTTCCGATGAGACGGGATGTGGATGTCGTGTTGGAGGCGCCCGTGGTCATGCCCACGACAATCATGTAGGACAAGAGACCCCATTCGCCGCGCCAGTGCTGGTACATGGGCCGTGTCTGGGGTATGAACGCGAATTGGGCCCATAAGACGGCCCCGATGCCGACTTTGATGCCGAATAGGATGTCTTCGCGAACGAGGAAGCGCACGGCGCCCAGAACTCGCTGAGACAGCATACGCTGGAAGGAGTTGGCGCCAGGAGCAGCGTCCCAGTGGAAGGAGTCTCGCCGTTTCTTCATGGAGTCGGGAATGCCTTTCGGGATAGCCGACTTTTTCAGTCCCCGCAGCGTGGGAGCCTCCTTTTCCTTCCCCTTCTTCTTGTCCTTGTTCTGGTTCTTGTTATGAAGCAAAGACTCGCAGGCCGGGTCGTCCGGAGACGTGAGCTCTTGGGGGGGAGCCGACAAGGACAACAAGGGCACCCGTTTCCAGAACTTGAGCCATTCCCAACTGCGCGAATAGGTTTCAGTGACATGCTGCAACTCTTCCAGCACGTCCAGGTAAGCATGCATTTCGTCTGCCACGGCGCGGAGACTGAAGGAGAAATGACCGCATGCCGCGGCGACTTCCTCAATGTCGGCTTGAAGCGCTACTGATCGTGAGCGGCCGAGTTCAATCGTCTTGTAAAGCTCCTTCAGAGCGTTACTGTTCGCGTGATTGAAGAGATTGAGCGCGTCCCGCAGACTCTCTCTGAGCTGGTCGTTGACCTTGACCTCTGACACGGGATCGACACCAAAGGGGGATTCTCGCAGAGTTTCGGACAGCGTGTAGGCAAGGGATTTGAGAGAGGGGCCCAGCATGGCGATGAAGAGCGAGAAAATATCGGCTGGTGTTCGGAAAATGGCAGTCGTGCCCAGTGACGGTTCAGACTGCGAGAGCAACTGCGCTCGGGGGTCTTCGTCATCGTCTTCCTCAATAACAGACAAGTCATCTCCAGCGCCATGGAGAAGCAAGGACGCGACGCGGCGGACTTTTGGTGTCGCAACCGGCGATGTCGCCCCCTGTGATTGTGATTGGAAAAGTGATGGCACGGGAGAAGCCTCCACATCCTGTGAGCCGGTGCTGGTCGGCGGCAACTCGTTCAGAAGAGCAATCTGGGTTGACAAACAACTGCGCAACCCGCCGATGGCTTGCTGCACAGCCTCGACGGATTTGAAGAGGCGCTTGTCGAGCTTGTATATCTTCTCGCGACCCATGACGTAGTGCTCGAACTTTGCTTCTCGGAGGCTTTTGGACATGGACGCGTAGGCAGCCTCATAGCGCCGTCGTGACTGCGCATACCCTGGCGAGTTGAACTCGTCGTCAGTGCCATTGAGGAAGCCTCTCGTGACAAACGACAGTCTGTCACCCATGCATATGGAGGCTGTGACGACGGACTCGCGCAGTACCCTCCTGGCAGACAAGCGCCACACCAGCAGATTGACCGTAACGGAGAAGACAATGCCCACGGCCAACATCTTGATCACCTGAACAATCTTGTCTTCCGAGAAGTAGCCGTCCTGCACGGACTGCTCCTTGGTAATGACAGTGATGATGGCCATGGAAGCAAGTGTGGATGCGACATTGACAAGAGGCTGATTCATCCTCTGCTTGATCCATCCCACAAATCCCAAGCCGCCGCCGACAAAGATGATGAGGACGACGGCGTGGGCAGGGACGACGGATCCGGTGCTTGTCCGAGACGCAATACCGGCCACCATGGACAAGACACAGACCATCTCGGCGTATGCAACGGCTATCACGGCAATAAGCACTGCTTCCAACATGGATCCCACAGTTCGAGCCGGGTGGAAATAGACTGTCAAGGTAGCGACAATGTGCTTGCCATCTCGGTGACCCAAGAAGTCGGACAGAACCGGCCACAAAGTTGCTGTGCTGCCGAGAAGATAGGCCAGCGTACACTTGAGCACTTGGTGACCATCACGCGAGTCGAGCCACAGCCACAGAGATTTGAACCGGTCCATGATGACCTGGGCAGTAGAGCGGATTCGGTCCGTCGCTTGTCCCATGGAGGGGAATCGTTGTAGACGCTCGCCGTTCTCGGATGAGAAGCTGCTCGATGTCCGGAGGGTGAACTGACGTCGAGAACGTTCGCCGGTGCTGGGTATGACAAAGGTGCCATTACGCATTTTCTATAGGCCATGCGTCAAAAGTCAGCGCTTTTCTTCTTCTTCCGTCTCTGTCTCTCTCTATCTGTCTGTCTCTCTTTCTCCCCCTCCCCCTTCTCCCTCCCTCCCTATGTGTCTTTCAAATGTGTTGTCGCGAGATTCAGGTCGCGCCGAATGGCTTGCTCAACAAACTCACGCTTCTCTTGGAAGGGCGACTCGGTGGCCATGCTCCAGCGGATGAGGTCACGTTTGAACTCATAGTTCTCGAGAAGAGATACTCGTCTTGACGCGGCGCCTTATGATGACTTGTCGCGTAGGGAATCGGGTGAAGACGTCGTCGTCGTCATCATCATCATCTTCTGAAGATGCAATGTTTGTACACCAAACAGACCAGAGAGCCCTGTCCTGTGCATCCGCGGAGGCTAGAGCATGAGCCGGATCGAGGGAGAAGAAAAGACGAGAGTAAAAAAAAAAAGATGAAACAGATGCTGAGCTTTGCTTGGTGTCATGTCACAGACGAGGTCGCACGTCGACGGCCATGATGCAGCCCAATTGGACTGAACTGGCGGGGCGGGACGCGGAGCTGATTGGTCGTGACTCTCGTGGTGCGGGGCGAATCCTGCACTCTGCACAAGTGAGCCCCGCTTGCTCTCGGCGCCACGCGGCCACCAAGACCCATTCGAGCATTCAGTTGACGGTATGATCAATTTGGATCTGATACATTTCGACTGTATCACCGCACCGATATGTATGTACAGCAGTCGATCCTGTGACCTGTGTGGCACGGCATAAACGCCTCCCTCTTCCCCCGAATGCGGGGAACCAACGACTTGGCCGCAATGTGGCCGTGGAAGACGTCAATGCATCTGCGCCAAGAACGCCATGATGCTGCATGAACATGCACCGAAGTCTGCCTCTTCTGCGTCCCGTCAACGACAGTCAACAGGCTGAAGGGAACAGCCATTCTTTTTTAGATGATCAAAAACCCTGTATAGCACTTGTACCGGTGTCGACGAGCGACCTTGCCGAGACCAACGAGATTTACACATAGTCAAGACACAAGATATGATGAGAAGAAAAGAAAAAGAAAAGAAAATTGGGCAAAAAGGCAAAAGACTCTATCCTGTTCGTCAAGACGCAGCCAACGCCGTCACCCTCATCATTCATGCCCTCCAAACAACGTAGTGATAGACCAATGCACGGCGGGTGGGAGGGGAAGAGAGAAAGAAACAAGACAGGATAAAAAAGAGATAAAGTACACAAGATAGGACAAAGATGAAAAAAAGAGAGAAAAGAAACAAGAGAAGGAGAAAGAGAAGAAGAAGAAAGAGAAGACGGAAAAAAACTAAGGAAAAAATAAGGAAAAAAAAAAAAAGGAAAGAAGAAAGAAATATTATTATGTTATACATGGTTCATATTTTCTGCGCACGTCTCGAAAAACAACTCGAACCCCTTTTTTCAACTGATGTGGTCAATGGCCTCCTGATCATGGCCCGGCCCAGAATGCGTATGACTCCAATAGGTAATACAGATGCTGCCTGACTCTTTGGTCTTGAGCTTCGCCTTGCACGCTTCGGCATCGAAGCCGTTGTCCCGCACCCAGCATTCTTTGCGGGCATTTTCTCCGCCATAGGACCAACTATACGGGTAGATGAAATGACTCGGCAGCAAGAGAACTTGGTGGTTGTCGACTTTGTCGTGAGCAAAGGGGCCCACGCTGATGAGGTGCTGTACCGTCTCGCTGAGGGTTAGGCCGCCGCGGACCTTGTTTTCTTCGTATATGACGATGGCATCGCGGAGGGAGATTGGTCCCGTGGCGCCTTCGGCGGAACCGATGCTCTTTCCCGCGGCGACGGACTCATTGTGCAGGTCCACGACGTGCTGGGTCGACTGCAGAAACAGAGGATGACCAGGGGTGGCCGCCATCCAGGCATTCGGAATCGAGTGCTCAAAGTCGGGACGAGTGCCCATGCGGCCAAAGAGGGCCATGTCGGCCACGGGAGGCGTTGCAGGCTCAAACAGGGTGCCGTAAGTATTCTCGAGGGACTCTGTGGGCAGCAAGCACTCGGTATCAAGGTCTGCATAGACGCTACATGTGAAGGGTATTGTGTCAGTGCTGCGTTTTTTTTTTTCTTTTTTTTTTCTTCTTTCTTTTTTTTACTAGTGAAAACCAAAGCGTGGACAACATACCCGCCATAGATGTACATGTACAGATATCGAGACAAGTCCGCCCGGTAAATGGGGCCCGGCAACGCATTGTACACCTCCTCCAGCCAGGGAAAATGCTGCTGGACGAGCCGTAAATTATCCTCGTCGGTCCAGATGACCCATTCCCAATCCTTGTGCTTCTGACGACACGACAGACTCCATTCTTGAAACTTGGCAGGAAGATCCAACGATTTCCAACTCTGATGAAAGATCTTGGGGATGACGCCGCCAGTCCGGGTCGGGGTTCGAGCCAGCAGCTCTGAAGCGTAGATTTGTGTGGCGAGTCGTGACCGTTGGCGTGGTCGAACGGGCGGCGTGTGAAGATAGCCCAGGAACTGGAGAGAGGTGATGAGGACGACCAGCGACAAGACGATCTTGATCGCCAGAGAGGACCAGTTAGGCGCCATGATGTAGATGGGCGTCGTTAACGAAAGGCATGGAGCTTCGAGGGTTCGAGGGTTGTCTTGTCCTTGCGTGTGTGAGAGTTTTGTTTGGAATTTTTTTTTTTTTCGTGTTTTTTTGTCTCAATTTTTGTTCTTGTCTCGTTGTCCTCTTGACACTCAGGGAGGGAAAACTCGCCGGCAAGGGTAAGCCGGACGAGAAAGGGGACCGGGAGGGGAGGGAGTTAATAAAGAGTGGTGGTGTCCTTTTCTTCTTCTTCTTCTTCTTCTTCTTCTTCTTCCTCTTTTTTTCCTCTCTTTTCTCTCTTTTCTCTTTTTCTTGCGTTGTTAAATGAATGTGAGGCAGAGTTACGCAGAGCTGGTTGACGTATGACTGAAGGACATGCCGCGTCTGCCGAAGGTGGAAACGACCAACTTGAGCCGTGAAGAGGGGAAAAGGGGGGGGAAGGGGGGGGGGGAGGCAAGGGTTGTGTCTAGTTTATATGCTGTCTAAGAATGGGGTGCAAATTTCTCTCGAGGATTTATTTCGTTCTTAATTCAGACGGGTATTGACTAGGGGTCGAAATCCTTCTGTTCCATAACCCACTCTCTTATCAACTCGAATGCTCGGACATGCGTGTCACCGTTGAAAAATGTACAAAATACATGTTTTCAAAAGATGGATAAAGCGGTTTTTTTTTTTTTTTTTTTTTTTTTTTTTTTTTTTTTTTTT
>SRPU01000602.1:0-16166 GCA_018360185.1 Claviceps lovelessii | reverse complement strand
CATCCCCCCCCCCCCCCCCCCTCTTTCTTTTATCAGCTTCGTCCCTAGTTGCTAGCAAAATCTTTCAAACACCACACTGCTCCTACAACAGTCCATCCATCCCAATACATTTCATTCTCATTAACCACTTTCGCCCAAGAATATTTCTCTCCAAGTAACTACCGATATTCATAATTGTCAGCATCTCCGTAGGATAGCCCTTACGTGAACGATGTATAGCGGGAAAACCGCGTCTCATAGCTTTCCCTGCCTTCGCCCCCAATCTTTCGCTTCATCAGCCCAAGCTCGGCTTTGCCCGAGTATAGTAGTAAAATGACTGCCCGGATTGTTCCACAAATGTGCTATCAACCATTTTTAGCTCAAGTTTGAATTACAAGGCAGTTAGTTATCAAGAATAAGAAGACATCTAAGCATCTAGGTCTCTTCGTTATCTACACCATATGAAAAAAACAAATCCGTGTAAACGACCGCAAAACCCTTCATCATGAGTTGTCCAGGCAGCGTGACAAAAAGGGCAACGAGAACAGGGACGGCGACTCGACTGCACAACTCGTTGATGGCTGCGCGTGTGCAAATCCAGATGTCGAACGTTGGTAGCTCGCAGCGCTGCACCATTCCGCCGTGTTATTTAATGTATGCACCCTTTTTCTTCAGCGGAACAAACGAGTGACATAAACATCGGTTGGAGAAGAAAAGTTTGGAATAAATTACAAGTGTTCGTGAGATTTCCCGCGCTGAATCTGCTACTTTCTAAACAAGGCCCAAACGCAGCTGAAGTATAAGTTTTAGAAACGGAAACGAAAAGCATAAAAAAAAAGACAAGAAATAAAAAATTAAAAAAAACTCCATTTATGCAAAGCACGTCTAGGCCAGTATCTCTTTTTCTGCGGGGCAAAAAGGAAAAAAAAAAAAAAAAAAAAAAAAAAAAAAAAAAAAAAAAAAAAAGAACAGAACAGAACTCGGCAAAGGTGTCTCTTTTCCCACCACATGCCTCATAAAATGGTTTCAGATGAATTCGATGACTTGTACATGTCTGAAATGATCAGAAGAAAAAAAGTACAGAGTGGTGAAGTCTGCGAAAGACGTTTTGACTTTTTTTTTAAAAAAAAATATACCAGAAAAAAATGTACTTGAAATGTAAAAGGATCAAATATTTTGCAGCATTTTATCCGTTCTTGGCCAAACTTTGCAGGTTGACCAATTCGGCATATCGTCCGTTCTTTCTCATCAGTTCCGAATGAGTTCCCGCCTCGACAATTCGGCCCTGATCAAAGACGTAAATAATGTCGGCCTTTTGAATGGTGCTGAGCCGATGAGCCACGGCAATCGTCGTACGGCCCTTGGCTGCTTTGTCCAGGGCCGCCTGAACGACGTGCTCCGATTCGGAGTCCAGAGCAGAAGTGGCCTCATCCAGCAGCAGAATCTTGGGATCGCGTATTAGTGCTCGAGCGATAGCCACACGTTGCTTCTGACCACCAGACAACAAGGCGCCTTTGCTCCCCACCACGGTGTTGAAACCTTCCGGCAGAGACACAATGAAGTCATAAATGTTAGCTTCCCGGCAGGCGAATTCAATTGCCTCGTCTGAGACGTTTTCTTTGGCGCTGCCGAGCACAATATTGTCACGGATGGTGCCCTGATACAGTGTGGGCTCCTGGCTGACCAGCGCAATGTGAGAGCGATAGTCGTTGATGTTGAGTGTGCTAATTTCCTTGTTGTCGACAAATATGCCGCCAGACAGAGGATCATAAAATCTTTCCAGGAGAGCAATCGTAGTGCTCTTACCGCAGCCAGATGCGCCAACCAGGGCAACGTATTGACCAGGCCTGATGGTAAGGTTAAGACCACGAAGAACGGGAACGTTGGGTCGTGTGGGATAGCGGAAATGGACATCACGGAACTCGACTGTGCCATCCACGTCGGGCAGTTTCTCTCCTGCCGAGGACCAGGAGTCAATCGAGGGTTGCCGGTCAAACAGGGTTTTCAACTCGGCTGCGGCGTGATGAGCTTTGCCCATGTCCGGGGCGAACGAGAAGATGGTACCGGCGGACTGGGCCCCAAAAATGACCGCCATGAAGCACAAGAAGAATTGGAACAAGTCATATTCTCTCTTGCCGATCAAGGTGCCTCCGTACCAGAAGCCAAGGGCGAAACAGAGGAAGAGCAGAGACTGAGAACCGGCATAGAGCGCGCTGGATTTGAGCACCGACATCAAACTGCGTCGCTGCTGCGCCGCAAGCGACTCGCGATATTGTCGTAGGACATCCTCTTCACGAGTCAGAGCAGCGACGGTGCGGATGGCAGAAATAGCTTCCGAGGCAAATGTTGCAGACGAGGCATAGGCAGCCTTGGACCGCCGCTGGAAATGGGCCAGCAACCAAAAACGGAAAAATCCACAGCCAAGAAGAATGGGCATTGTGGCGATACAGACCAGAGACAGCTTCCAACCAATGGCCAGGCCAAGCACACAGGCGGCGACTAGAGTCGTTGTCATCATCAACAGGGTGCCGAGAGTGACGCCACTGAGTCCGGCCACATGAGTGGTTTCTGTGGACAAGAAGGAAGTAAGGGCACCAGCTGTGTTCTCGTCCTTGTCGAAGAAGGACACATCTTGTCGAAGCATGGCTCTGAAAGCACGGTCGCGGACACGACGAATCATTCTTTCCGAGCACATGGCGAAGGCGATACCTTGGGCTGAAAAGGCGAAGAACTGAACAAAGGCGAGCATAACATACATGGCGCTCCAAAAATCGGAGTCCTTCTTAATCTGATGTGAATTCGCGGGTGTCACCGGCTGCGATAGTGTGACGATTTGTTTGGCGAAGAAGACGGCCGCTGTTGGATTACCGCCACCACAGATGGCAGCAAAGAACAGACCGAAAAGCATCAGATGCCATTCGGGCGCGTTGAAGGAGGTAATGAGTTTCATGAGCGTCCACAGACTGTACTTGTGCCGCGTCTCGGGGGTTTCTTTCTGAAGCGCCATGCTCGAAACAGACTGGCGGGTGGATGAGCGCCGCATTTTGGTGGCCATGTCATCATCCGGATCCGCGACATACTGGCCGTTCTTGTTGGACGACATTCTGGACATTTTTCTGATGAGTTGCTCCTGCTCTTCATCGAGGTGCTCCTCTTCTTGAGCAGTCATCTCCTCGGTAGCGGCGATATTTTGCGCGGACACGAGATTGTAGTAGGCCCCCTGCTTCTCAAGAAGATGGTCGTGGGAACCCTGCTCTACAATGCGGCCGGCTGTCATGACTACAATATTATGAGCATCCTTGATTGTGGACAGACGATGGGCGATGGTAATGGTGGTGCGGCCAGCAGCAGCAGTTTCCAGGGCAGCCTGAACGACACCTTCAGATTTGGTATCCAAGGCCGATGTGGCTTCATCGAGAAGAAGGACTGTTGATAAAAGAGAAGAAGGAAATTAGCAAATAGATTCTTTCGGTGCGCAATATATATATATGAGTAGGCTTGCTTACTTTTAGGGTCTGATACGACGGCACGAGCAATGGCAATGCGCTGCTTCTGGCCACCAGACAAGAGGAAACCACGTTCTCCGACGTTGGTCTCGTATCCTTCAGGAAGCGCAGAAATAAAATCGTGAGCATTAGCCATGACAGCGGCCTTGATAACCATGTCTCTTTGCACATCCTCTGTAGCATTTTCATATTGAGTTCCAATCAATCCGTGGCTGATGTTCTTGAAAATGGTGGTACCGAAAAGAGTTGGCTCCTGACTAACCAAGGCCATCTGTTGACGCAGCCAGCGAAGGTTGAGTGTACTGATGTCTCTGCCATCGAGAAAAACAGCCCCTTGAACAGGATCGTAGAAGCGCTCCACAAGACCAACAATGGTACTCTTGCCCGAGCCCGAGGCTCCCACCAAGGCCGTGGTCTTGCCAGCGGGTATGTCGAGGGTGACATCATCCATGACCACTACCTCGGGGCGCGATGGATAAATGTGTTTGATGTTCTCCAGACGAATGTTTCCCTGCAGGTTCTCGATCTTGTCGCCCTTGTCGTCAATGGGATCGAGCGGGGAGACACGGTCAATGGTATTGAAGATTTTGGCGGCAGCGGCGACGGCTGTGGTAAAAGCCTGGATATTTGGAGCGACGTTTCCCAGCTGGAAAGCACCAATCATGACAGACATCATGATGATCAAAACCTTGCTGAGCGGGACGACACCATCAACGATAAAGTGACTACCCTGCCAAAATGCCAGTCCATAGTTGAGAAACAGGATCAGCATCATACCGGCGACCATGACAGCCATGGAGCCCTTGACGCGGTAGCCAAAGTATTCCGCCTTGCGCAAATGTACATCATACTGCTTGGCAAGGCGATCTTGGGTCCCAAAGGCGATGGCGCTGCGAATGGAGCTGACAACCTCGTCAGCCAGGCTGCCACCCTGGGCATACGCCTCGAGCGAGTTCTTGTTGTGCTTCAGCATGAAGCTGGAGCCAATGCTCATGTTGACCAATAACGCCAGAACAGTAGAGGTCAGGATCAGGGTCAGTTTCCAGTAGTTGGCAAAACCAATGACAAACGCCGTCACGAAGGTGGCCAAGGCAGCCAAGGTAAGCGACACCTTTTCGGAAATTCCCTCCTGGATGAGGTTCGTATCGGCAGTGATGCGGGTCGTGACCTCGCCAGCACCAAGCTTGTCGAAGAAACCAATGTTCTGGCGCATGCAGCTCGAAAGGTACTGCTCACGGATCTTGGCGCTGATGTGCTCGCCGGTGTAGATGAAGCCAACCGTACAGATGTAGGTGACGGAGAATTCGCCAATGGCCAGGTAAACAAAGTAGAGGACATATTTGGTCAGCTCATCAACGAACGCATCGTACGTCATCTTGCCTCCCGAAAAGAAGTAGTCCTGAAAGGTGCCCTGTAGGTTACCAAAAATGATGGTCATGAGTGGCAGAGCAGCGCCCGAGGCAATCGCGCAGACGGCCGAAACGGCGATGATGATGAGGTCGTTGCGCGACGCATATCGGTAGAGCATACCGATGCCCTGTTTGACCTCGGGGCTCAGGGTCTGGCGTTTCAAGACGGCCGCCTCGTGCGGGGGTAGGTGGCGATATATGTCATCGGGATCCAGATTCGAAGCGTCTGGTGGTTTGGCGATGGTGGAATCGGCTCTGGCGAGGGCTTCTTGGTCGAGACGGGGCTTTTCATTTGCGGGACATGATCTGCTGTCGGAGGAACGGCGGGCTCTATTGGATGAAGAGTCTGACCCTTGCCGCCGGTTGGCCTTTTCTTGGGACAACGAAGCCATTGCGGCCACGGTCCGAGAAGAATCTGTTGTCTACGAAAGGCAGGCCAGAAGGTTGGAGTCAAGTGGAAGGATGCGAGGTTGAGGTTGAGCTGACGGAATGGTGTAGCATGAAATTGTATGTATTTGCTAGGCTGCTAGCTCCGTCAGTCCAGTTTTGGGAAGGCGCGCTGGGCAGCTCCGATTGGGGCTCTTTCCGCCACTGCCTCCGCTTCACATGTGTCGACAAGCCTCGTCACGCAGATCGGACAAGCGAACCGCAAGCCAGGAGCGTCTGAGGCGAACAGGAGACGACAGGACGAGACGGCAACACTTGGTCGAGCACCGATTGGAAAGTCGAGACGAGGACGGGAAGACTCTTGGTCGAGCATCGATCAGAAAAGGACTTGGGCGCGACGATGTGGCCCCCAGCTGGGTTTTGTAGGATGGAGGACGCCTGCTGGGAACTGGGAAGTGGCTAACGAACGCGCCACCCCGACCCCCCAAACCACCCTACTTACCCAGTATCTTCTTCCCCTTGCTTCTCCGCCGGTTGCCCGTTGCCCGTTGTCCGTGGCCCGTTTTCCCCCGTAGACCAAAAGCGGTCAGAGGTGGGGCGCCCGAAGCAGGCGACTGCGGGCCAGTGCAGGCCAAGGCTTGGGGCTAGCGAGAGCCTCAACCGTCGCTTTTCGAGTCATCGGATTGGTGCATGTCCGCGTGCCAGTTGGTCGCCGCCTGTCAGACTTGTCAGACCGTCAGACCGTCAGACCAGCGATAAGTCAGGCGGGCGACGGCATTGCAACAAGCAAGAAGGGCGGGTGCACGAAGAAAAGCGTCATACAACAGTACGTATACACGGATACATACATCTTGACAGCACATGTATACATGCCTACTTACATATCCATATACATATTACACACTTGCGGTATCCTCGTGGGCATGCATGTCCCTGATTGATGGACTGCTGCTGGGGAAATATTTTCCGGCGCTAGTCCATCTCTGCTACGTTGACCCCATTCGCCAGTGCTACACTGGCAGTTGGCAGCTGGCAAGTGGCAACCCGATAAAAGCGACCACCCGGCGGCCATCGCTCAGCCCTCAATTGTCTCAAGGGACCGAGTGGGCAGGCAGATCAACATTATTGCCTGCTCATTCCCTATGCTGCAGCCTGGCTCGCGCGCCCGGAAGTGAGTCACGGCCGGATTTTGCTTGCTGAGTCAAAGGGGGGGGGGGGGTGTTTGTCATGCTTGAAGAAGAGGGTGTGGGGGTGTGTACCGTGGGACCACCGTGGGAGCACCGTAGGAGTAGCGCGGCTGTGCGACGACTTGTCAGCACGACCAGAACTGCAAAGCTTGATCTGGCAAACCGCGCCAGCGCCAGCGACATGGACCGAAATCTCGGGGTCGACCAGTTGTCCGAGTCCGCATCTCCCAACCCACATATCCGTTTGGAGCCGACAGGAGGCCGCCCCTCCGTACCTGCCCACACTTGTACCCTGCTCTGATTGGAGGAGACTTGGCAGCTGCTAATAAGCGATGGAAGAAATGTGGAAGAAGGTTGTCTGGGAGGCTGCAGCCTTCTCGGCACCCTTTGCCGGCTCATCTCGCTCGTCTCATCCACCAAGCCCCATGGCCATGTCGGCCATCATTGCGATGCAAACTCCTCATCCTCCGGGCTTTGGGCTTTGGGCTCTGTTCCCACGGCGCGAGGGAAGGGCGCTTCCGTGGCACGTGCAAGCATGGACAAGCGTTGACAATGCCGGAATCAGAGTCCATTGTTCTCGGCTATCGAATAATAATCGTGTCTGCGTGGGATGCAAAAAATATGTTTGCAGAAAATTCTGTTCCCTGGCCGTGCTAGCGTCTGGCGACCGACGACTGGGGTCCAGCCCAATAAACTTTTTTGCAGACGTCACAGACGAGCCTCTGTCCACCATGCCGACCTACTCGGCCTCTATTTCAGACATGACGATGGCAGGCATGCATGACGTGACGTGACGTGAATTGCGTACGTTCGTGGTGAGGACAGCAGCGCGGCCGCCTGCCTGCGCACTGCATCACCTTGCCACCTAGGACGTACTGAATCCGGCCTATGCCGTCCGTTGCTTTGTTTTATTGTTATCATTGTCCGGGGGGGGGAGGAGAAAGAGAAAAAGAAAAGAAACAGCCTGAGCAGCCTTGAGTATTCAACCAGGCTGTGAGCTGGCCGTGCATTCCGACATGGGTGCACTGTGTCACACTGTCTCGGATATCCAGTTACGTCATAAGAGGGCTGGCCGGCTGGCGAGACAATACCCTCCATGTAAGCATCAGAGGGGACAGATTGAGACCAAAAAAAAAAAAAAAAAAAAAAAAAAAAAAAAGGCTACGAGGATGCCATACTAAAATGCGATGCTAAAATAGAATTCTCAAGACAAGAAAAGAAAGCCCATAGGCCCCACCATTTCGGGAACAAAAAAGTGAGACAGGGGCGAGAAACAGATCTAATCAAATACGTGATTTATTCAGTGCCTAGTTCCCTGTATGAAATCAAGCGCCTCCTCTTATTGAGCCTTGGTATACTGTATAAATAGCTCATCAGCGTTTGTCGTGACCTTGTTGGCGCCTGCGCGCACTCAAACAGATACGACAAGTTATTGGAGGAGGGTCGGCAACTCTAAACGAGCGATTAAATGATTAAATGAGAAAGGGTGGATATGTAGGTACCGAGGTGTAGGGTTAGCCTTCCATGTTGTTCCGCGTCAAAGAATTTCAAGAGAGACCAGACGTCAAGACTCAAGAAGCAACATTGAACATTGAGCCCCACACCCTTCAAGCCAACACCCCCCCCCCCCTCTTCCCCTTGTTCCCCAAGCTGCCAGAAACCTCTCCAGATGCCAATTCTGGACATCGTGTCCTTTCCAGACATGCATGCCGGCTAACAACTCTGTGCACCTTTTTTTTTTTTTTTTTTTTTTTTTGCACAACAACTCACCTTAAGTCAGCGGCTGTTTCGACTTTTCCCTCCGCAATCCTGGTTTTCGAGCCTCCTTCCCCTCTCTGCTCGCATCTCATCTCGACAAAATTCCAACCACAATTTAATTTCGCCTGATACCCCGGCAACCCCTGCTCCGCGTTGGATGCCTGCGATAAGTCCGTCACCAGCCGTCTCCGTTATCACAAAACAGGCTTGCCGGTTTAATCGGCCCCTCACAACGGCCAGCCAGATGTCCTTCTGCTAGAGCTGCGATAGCTCTCGTTCTTATCAGGAACTCCGTGTGACGTATCGAGCCAGGCGACTACACCAAAACTTGACTCAACTTGCCTCCGTTTGTCGAAGAAACCCCCGCCCCGGGTCCACCGTCACATGCGCAATCACCCGTTTTTTTAAAAAAAACCAAAAAACCAAAAAAAAAAGACCACAAAGAAGAAAGACAAACCGTCTCGATCGAGGAGCGTGGAAAAAGGATTGATCGAAGAGAGTGGAAAAAAAGAAAGAAAAGGAGAGGCGGCGCAAAGGAAGAGAATACATATATATATATATATATTTTTTTTTAAAAAAAAAAGAAAAATGCATACAAATATCCTCTCCCTACTGCTCCTCATCTCCACCCCCCTCACCGAAGCGACCACTCGACCCAGGAACGCCATCCTCCTCTCTCAAGTTGAAACTCTCACCCTTCGCGGCCACGGCGCCAAGACGACGCACCGCCGCGTCTCCCCCATCCCGCAGCTCAAATGTGTTTCCTCAAAGGAAATCTGCAACCTCTACGACGTGGAAGTCATGCGTTGCAAAAACCAAGGGTCGTCGTACGGCGATGAGGATATACAGTGGAGCTGTTCTGCATCGTTGCCCGAGGAGCTGAAGCTGGGGAGCACAGAGGTCATTTGCGAAGGGTACGCCAGCGCAGATGATCCGTATGTGCTCAAGGGGAGTTGCGGCGTCGAGTACAGCTTGTTGTTGACGAGCAAAGGGGAGGCCAGGTATCCGCACATTGCGAATCCGCACGGCGGCTATTTTAGCGACGGACACGGCGGGATAGATGGGTCGGCCGTCTTGTTTCTCGTCATTTTCGTCGGGGTACTGATTTGGATATTATCCTCGGCTTGTAAGGCGGCAGGTGACTCTGGCAGACAGGGACGGAGAACGGGAGGTAGACGAGGAGGAGGTGGTGGAGGTGGCGGTGGTGATGATGGTGGCGGCGGCGGCGATGGCCCTGGTGGTTTCGGAGGAGGCGGATGGGGATGGGGATCTCGAGACGATCCTCCGCCGCCGTATCCCGGAACGAAGCCTCCTTCTTCACAGTCTCAATCGTGGTACCCAGGTTTCTGGAGCGGTCTGGCGGGAGGCGCCACGGCTGGATACCTGGCCGGCCGTCGGGGACGAAACAACAACGGACGAGCCTACGACAATTACGGCAGCGGATGGGCTGGCCCAAGCAACACTTGGGGCTCCGAGCCTTCCTATCCTCGGCCATCTCCCCGGCCATCTCCCGCGTTCTCTGCCCCCACCTCGCCATCTGACTCGTCTCAACACGAAAGCACCGGGTTCGGCTCGACTCGCCGCCGATAGATAAAACCCCCTTTCTGTCTGTAATCTTAGCGATCTTTTCTAGTCATGAACGAAAAATGTATATATATATATATATATATAAATGAATACTCGAATAAAGTTTCAAGGGAAATGAAAATAAAGCCGCGTACTGGACCATCATTACGTAGATACCTACCCAAGACCTAGCAAGTACTTATATACGCATTCATCAAACGTATAAATGCATACACAATCCTGTATCTGACCAAGCACCCAGCAGCACAAGCAATTCATGTGGCATCATAATTTATTGCTTTTACTTTTTGCTTTTTGCTGTTTTTTAATTTTTAATTCTTTTTTTTTTCAGTTTCTTTTTTTCTTTTGGATTCCATGTATCCAAAGAAGCTCCAAAACTCCGCTGCTAAGCCCTGTACTCCGCACCATTTTGGGGAGTTCCGTTCCGTATCCCATCCCGGTGCTAAAAAAAAAACCATGTACACGTTGGAAGTTTACAATTCTTGAGGCCTTTTCTCTCTCTCTGTCTCTTCTCTGCTCTTAAAAGTACAGTATCCAAAGTTCCAAACCGAAACATGTCGTAATCGTCTCTTTTTCTCTTTTTCCTCCGCAAGCAATACCGTGACGGATTTGCTCCCCTGTCACTTTCAGTTTAATAAAAAGCTAGGTAGGTGCCCCTAGTCGGACTTGACATCGCTTGTATACCCGAATTCGTCGTAGTTGATGATGTACATGCCTGCAAAATGTCTTCGAGATATTCGTCCCGTCCGCATCTCGACCAGCGCAATGACGTTGTTTTGCCTCCCTTCCCTTCCAAAAGGCTGTGGAAAGAAGAAAGGAGTGAAAGTAAAAGAAAAGAAAAGGAAAGAAGAAAAGGAAAAGGAAAGGAAAAGAAAAGAATAAAAATGCTGCAATACTCTTTACTTTGGACATTTTTTTCGTTATAATGTGCCCTTAATGATGGACAGGCATCACGTCCATCTTATCAAAGGCTCGGGAGCATGTAGGGCACTTGCGCATCCTGTTGCTGATACGGTCATCCACGCATTTATTGCAAAACAGATGGCCGCATGTCTTGAGTGCCGCGTTCTTGAAATTGTTTCTGCATATTGTGCAAAGCGCGAATGTCTGTACGATAATATATTAGCATTCAACAAACCCAAGTACAGTAAAGGAAAAATTGAGAATTATTTTTTCCTTGCATGTATAAATCATGCATCTGAACAAAACTTACCCGAAGCATTTCCTCTTCTTCCGACGAATTGCTCAATGCCTTGCTCTTCCAATTTTCACGGTCCTTTTGCGCGTGCTCGACCCGCACCTTTAATTTTTCCACCTCGGCCTCTTGAATAGTATTTCGTTCTCTAATGGCAGCTGAGGCATTGTCTCGGGATTTGACAAGACTGGTGAGTTCACTGATTTGGCGGTGGAGAGAATCTGATCGTCTAACGGCTTCCAGGCTCGTTGATTCCATCTTCTTGTTTTCAACCGTAAGCGCCGAGTTGGTCTGCTTCAGATCGCTGACTTGCTTCTCCAAGTTTCCAATCAGCAACCGATTTTGCGCCTCCACGTCTTTCAGTTGCGCAATAATCTCGGCACTTTTACTGTTTTGATGTCTCAGTGATCGGATCTCATTGTTTCGCGTGTCGGCGTCTTTTCTTGCTGCAAAGTACTTTTGGTCTGCTTTACTTTTCTCGGCGATTAAGAGTGTGATTTTTTCTTCCAATGCAACAAAATCCATCACCTTCTTTTGCGCTAGATCCTTCATCTTTTTGTAAGCCTTTTCAATCGACGGAAGTTCCTGATTAATGGATTGAAAATCTGATTGTAATTTCTTGTATTTTTGGCGAAGCTCATCGTATGAAAATTCTTGGTTGTCATCTGCGTCGGTCATGTCCTGATCTTCCGTGGACTGTTGCCGGGAGATTTGAGACTCTAAAGCGGCAATCCGATCGTCTTTGGCGCTTAGTAAGTCTTTGATATGCTCCAGCGAGTTCCGCTCTTGCTCCATACTAGCCTTTCTTTGCGTATTTTCGGCCAAAATCTCGTCCCTCGCAGAACGCACTCGGGCAAGGTCTTGATCCCTCGATATGATGTCAGCCTCTAATTCCTGCGTCACCTGGTTGGCATCGGCCTCGAGCTGGTTTTTGTACGCAGTACGCTCTGCTTGGAGTTTCTCGGCCTCCTCTCGAAGGTGCTTATTCGTAGCTTCCAGGTTGTTGATTCGCTTGATGAGGTCTTCGTTTTGTGCCTTGAATTGCTTGAAAACATCTGTTCGAATAAAATCTTCATCCGTCCACGTCTCTCGTCGTGCCTTGAGTGTTGAATTTTCGTCCTGGAGAGTCTTTAATTCCGAGAGAATGGAGTCCAGTTGTTCTTTCTGTTTCTTTGCTGCTGCAGTCACTTCCTCGTATTTGAGAAGCAATTCATCGGCAGAGCCGTTCACATCATTTCGATCCGAACTTCCCGCATTTCCAGCGGTCGCTGCCGCAGCTGCCGCTCCGGCTGGACGAGTAGAGTTGGCAATTGCTTGCTGCTCTAATTTTTGCACTTGAGCACTCCTGGCGCGATCCAGCTTTTTCTCCGCCTTGAAGTAGCGCAATGTAGCGGCATTCAACTGTTCTGAGAGCTGATCCTTTTCTGTGTTCAACCGGTCCAACTTCAGCATATAGTCTTTCTGCGCTGCAAGCAACTTATTCACTTTCGTCTCTAGCGACGCTGCGTCTGGTGACAACGAATCACGTTGAGCAGATAAGCGGCTAAGGAGGGACTCGGCTTTCGTCTTGATGGTCTTGCCCTTGTCTTGTAGATGAGTTTGGAACTCGTTCAAGTCTTTGAAGGTGATTCCGCTTAGGTATGGCGGATCTGCGAAGGCACCAGCCTGTTAGTTACACGCCTGGGGCCAAGAAGAGAAGAGGAGATTCATTTGTTATGTTACCAGAAGGAGCGGTATTGTCTGATATTTGAGCTTCTGCCAAGAGTTCCACTTCTTCGAGCAGCTAGGCCAATGTCACATTAGCAACCGGATCTCAAGCTCCGTGAATGCTGAGAGACTTACTTGACGCCACCACGCATCGATTATTCTCAAGTGATCATCATGATGTACACATCGTTTATGCAGTTCTTCGAGACGGGACTCTGCTGTCGCAGCCTTGCGGCTATATTCTTGCATCTGACGGTAGATCGCACCCTTGGTATAGGCCTTCAAGTGGAGAAGAGTCGATGTTAGCAAATTTGATGCATTCAAGAATGAACCCAAAACATATACCAAGAGAAAGAAGAAAAGACAAAAGAAAAAGAACAGGCCGGCATCCAAAACATATAGAGAAAGGATTCTCCCCAAGGTATTCCAGGACATACGTGCCGCTATTGAGTCCAATAATATTGCCTACGCGACCACAGTGTTTCTTTGCTCACGACAAAATCTCGCAGACGCAATCATTCGGATCAGGAGCATCGGAACAATCGTCCCCGGAATACCTGGAAAGATGATTTGGATGCCATGTTGCCATCTGCAAAGGGTTTTTTTTGAACGTCATGTTCATGCGACGCTTACCTCGACCCAGCCTTCTTCCTTCATTTCGACCGCGTCATCTTTCGTCTTGGAACCATTAACGGCGACTCTCTTGCTGGGGGGAGGAGCAAGGTCATCGGCGGCGCCGATGACGGGCCTTTTCCTGTCCTCCATCTTGAGAAGCACAGATGGATGAGGCGAGGGGTGCTGCGACGTTGCTACAGGCATCAGACAACGCGTCAGAAGACGAAGCCCCCGATCTCAGGAAGAAAAGGGATTCAGAGCGAGAGCTGGTTGCGGCGTTGACGCTCTAGAGCCACGTCTCGTCCTGCAGCTGACGCCTTGGGGGCTGTCATCAAGCGAGCTGCGTAAGAAGTTTGCCTAGAATAGAGGAGGGTTGGTGATGGGGGGGGAGAGTGATCAAGGCCAGGAGTTGAAATTTCGAAGTCGACTCGCAAATCAGAGAGGTACCGGCTGCTGGCGCTAAGTCAGGATTAGCCCCACACCTTTCTTGTTTGGGATAAGTCTTATCGATGCCTGCAGTCGGATAAACGTCGCTTTTATATCGATAAACTTGGACCTGGGGCAGCCCCACGTCCATTTCTTGAAAGTTGCACTATCACAATCCCGCTCGAGTCCGCCCATGGAAAAAGGAAGAGAGAAGGGGACAAGAAGAAAAAGAAAGAAGAAAAAGACAGTTTGACGACTTGCCGAGCCCTGAAATGAAGTGAAGTTCTCGTTGGCTGCGTTTCAAAAACTATCCGCGGGTGCCACTCTTTTTTCTCCTTTTTTGTTGACCTTTCTTCTTTTTCGTTCATCCAAGATGAGTTCCATGTTCAAGAAGAAAGGCGGCCTTGCCTTCAAACCCAAGGCTCCAGTTGTGCGAGCAAGACCACAGGTCTCTACCGCGAAACCAACGACAGCACCAGCATCGGCACCAGCACCGGCTCCGGAAACCATACCACAATCCGCAATCGAAGTGCCTTCAGAAGCAACACCAGAGATCGGAATAGAGCCAGAGGATATCAGTAATGATCCTCAAACTCGCCCAGCACAGCAGAGAGCTTCACCAGTGGCTGTAGAGGATGAAGTTGGGGATGAAAAGCAGAAGGATTCACCAGTAGGGTCCAGGCTAAGTACTAGACGGGCGTCACAGAGCCAACAATCAGACACTGCGTCGATACCGTCGATATCACCGTCAGGAGAACAGACTACTGCTCAAAGCGACGAGATCATAGAGTCCAGCCCAGTTGTAGTCGAAACCACTCAAGATGCTCCTCATGCAGAGTCAGTATCTGGCGACCGCACGCGGCGTCAATCGAATGCCCATCCCCCACCACAATCATCATCAATAGAGAGCACTATCACCACCACCACTACTATTGCTACTACTACTACTATTACTACAGCCGCTACCGATGAAACAACACCCTCCGTGGAGGAACATGCCGTCCCCAAGCCGAGAGTATCGTCCAACGAAAACCAAGATACTCCTACGACAGCCCCAGTAGAAGAAACAGCAGTAACTCAAGCCGCAAAACCTGCGCCAAAGCGAGCGAGGACACGGAAAAAGGCCAATACAGCGGGCGAAGATATAATACCGGCAGAGGACTCACAAGAGGGTGAGGCCACCCATGGTGCATCATCACGCCCGAAAAAACGCCAAAAGAGGACAACAGCACAAAAGCAGGATGGTGAAAGTCGACCCCCGTCAGTGGCGCGGAAACGTAAAACACCTACCCCAAACACCAATGGTTCCCGATCAAGTTCGCGGCGAGCGCGGTCCATGACACCTGACGATGCGGAAACCCAGGTCGTCGATTTGCAGAAGCTCAAAATGTCTGATCTTACAAAGGATCTGCGTATTGGCAAAAAATTCAGTCGGCATGACGAACTTCGCGAACGCGAACGCAAAGCCCGGTTGAAAGCCAAACTCGAAAAGGACAGCGAGACACCCAGCGAAGCAGGAAACAGTAATAACAACAATACCACCAGCATCACGACCAACGACAAGACATCGCAATCGCCCGCCCCAGACGGCACTCAGTCAAAATCGGCCAAGTCCAACACAAGCGACAGCACATCGGCGCCTGCTCCGGCCGCCAGTACAGGACCGCAATTCCGCATCGTGGACGGCCAAATCGTCGTGGACCAGGACTCGCTCGTCATGGACCGACACGCCCGGGCGGCGGCCGCCCAAGCAGGCGAGGACATGGAGACGATTGAAGAAAACGACTTCACGCGCCTCATCACGTCCTCTTCCTTCATGAACACCTCCAAGCTCAAAGGCCCCAACATCTGGACCGAAGCCGAAACCGAGCTCTTCTACCGCGGCCTCCGCATGTTTGGCACGGAATTCGAAATGATTTCCAAAATGTTCCCCGGAAAACAGCGCCGACACATCAAGCTCAAATTCAACCGCGAGGAGCGCCACAACCCCAAGCGCATCGATGCCGCCGTCATGGGCGAAAAGACCATCAAGATGGACCTAGACGAGTACCGCGCCTTTACGGGTGCCGAGTTTGAACCCGTAGAGGACATTGAGGCCGAGCAGCGCAAAATTGAGGAGGAATACGAGGCCGAGAGGCAGAGGGTCGCGGATGAACAGGCCGAGATTATGCGCAAGAAGCGCGAGGAGCTCTTTGCGGATGACGACGACGGCGACCCGAGGAAGAAGAAGGGCAAGGGGAAGAAGAAGGGCAGACAGGCTATTTCGTATGGATTAAACGGGGAGCCCATTGTCCAGGAGGGATAGATTATCGTAGCACGTATACACAATGGAATAAGTATTTATACTTTTTTTCTCTTTTTCTTTCCTTTTTTTTTCTTCTTATTTATCTGCCTTTTTTTTTTTTTTTTT
>SRPU01000601.1:0-16170 GCA_018360185.1 Claviceps lovelessii | reverse complement strand
AAAAAAAAAGTCAGCATGTGAGACGTGGCAAGGAATGGTGAAGTACCGTTCTGCTCACTTGAATTGTTGTTTGTAGAAAACTTCCTGCGCGAGGAGAATATCAATGGCGTAGCTCAAAGAACTGCCGGCAGCCGTCATCATGGTGATGATGGTATGCTCCTTGACGTTGAAGGGCCCTGGGTTGAGCTCGAGGCTGTGGCCGAAGACGTTGAACGTATGCTTGGGCATGAATTTGGCCCAGCCACAACCGATTCTGCCAGATGTGTGATTAGGAGGAGGGGTTTAAAACGAGTAAAACAAGACGAGAAGAAGAGAGAACATAAGGCCGCTGCGACGACTCACGGGTATGCAATCAGCTGGACCACGGTGGATGAGATGGAAATGGGAGTGCGACGCAGACTGAGCAGAACATTACAGGCGGCGACAATGGTACACAGGATTGCACCAATGGACCAGGCTCGCAGGGTGTTGATGGGGACATCGATATCGGTAGGGGGCACCTGTTGATGAGGAGATACCGTCAGCACACATGATGGGAATCGACTTTGTCTTGTGTATCTTCCATCTCTCTCGCCATTTTGCCGCACCCCTCTCTCCCACTCGGTCTCTCTCTCTCTCTCTCTCTCTCTCTCTCTCTCTCTCTCTCTGCGACTCTGCCTCTGCCTCTGCCTCTGCCTCTGCCACTTTCTCTCCCCCTCTCAAGGCTCTGAACTACTAACCGAGCTGCGGACTTCTGGGTAGGGAGAGTCCTCCTGGATCAGCGAGTCGTCAATGGCCACCTCCTTCTCAGCATTTCCGGAAGCGAGAGCGTCGTCAATGTTTTCCAGCTTGTCAACGTCCAAGAAGGGATCCCACTGATGTTGGCGTCGAAAACGGCGCAATTCGCGCTCCGTACCGTCGGCATTGGGCAGGACGTCGGCGCTGGTAGTCTCAGCCGTGGTAGTTTCGGCGGACTTGAATCCGAAGCGTTCCTTGAGGCCCATGATTGCTGTCTCGTCGTGCTCACTGCACACACCACGGGTTGGAGAGTGGATGTGGATGAGTTGTTGGATGGGACAGGTTCAGGAAGGGATCAAGTCGGCTATCCCTGACCGCAGACCGGGACAGGCAGTAGGGGAAGGGAACCTGGGGGGGGGGGGGGGGGGGGGGGGAGGAGGAGCACGGGGAGAAGCACAAGGAGGAGCACAAGGAGGAGCACAAGGAGGAGCAGCAAGTTTATATTCCAAGCAAGAACGGGATCCCCAGAGCCAGAGTATGTACAATGTACACAATACATACAGATAGATTAGGTACGGTACCTACATCAGTACCTAGTACACACATCCACATCCACATCCACATCCACATTCTCATACAGCCGCCCGGCTGCGAGGAGACGAGAGGAAGGAGCAGCCGGCCGTCCACAGACCCCATCTTCAGACCCCTTCTCGGGACCCCTTCTCCAGAAAAGGATGCATCCATCTTGATTCGTGCTTGTGCCAGTGGCAGGTCTTCGGGTCCTGTCTTTAGGTCGGATGGCTGGTGGCTGGCGGCTGGCGGCTGGCGGCTTTTGCGGCGTCCCGCCATTATGCTGGCATCGCTAGGCGCCGCGCGAGCCGTCATGCGAGGCGTCGTGTCGTGCTGGGCATTGCGGCATTGGTTGGAAGAGGGCAGGCCAGGGTGCGGCCGGATTGCATTGTATGTGCATGTGGTAGTGTGAAGACGGAGGTTTGTTGTGCCCTCTTTTCAATTTCTGTCAATTGGTCAGGTCAGACCAGACCAGACCAGACCAGACATGGACGTTTTGATAACGAATCGGACGGTGGTGGGGCAGACGGGGGTGATCGATAACAAGTAACAGGGTCTGGTGGCTGTGGGGCTGGGCAGGGCCGGCATCTGCTGATGCGGACCACCAGACGTCTCTGCGCATGCGTTGTGCGTGAGTGCGTGCGTGAGTGCGTGCGTGAGTGCGTGCAAGCGAGGGGAGCCGCTGATGAATTGTCGACGGTGTAGATGGAGGATGCAACAACAGCAGACCAGACGCTACATGACGCCAACAAAGCACGGGGGCGACCTGCCTGATCCAGCGCCCCTGCCACAATCTTGCTTCAAATGTCGTCGGCCAATGGCGAGCAACACCGCCGGCCAGCACCACGGCTGCCCACCAGGGAGCATCAATTGACGGCAACTTTGTCCATGTTGAAACTTGGAACGACTCGACTCGAGTCGCGACAGCACTGAGCACGCAATCGCAGCCTCATCCGGGCAACCAAGACGCCGCACCGCACGACAGGGGTCGCCTGAAGCTTTGGCATTTCTGAAGGATCAGCGATAGCGTTTGCCTTCCTGCTGGCGCCGCTAGTGGCATCCAGTCTGGTACTCGGAGTTCTAATTTCTGAAGCTTCTTTCTTGATCCGGGCTGTTTCCTTGAGATGAAGAGGAAAGGGAAGGGAAGGGAAGGGCGGTCGTGGACTTTGGTTCAGAGGCTCGGAAATCTATGGAAGTCGATGGCATCTCTTGTCAACCTAGTCTCGAGGGGAAAGAAACCGGGTCTATTCCATATTCGCCCATGAAGCTCTTCGCAGTTGGGCCGGCCAGGTGGGCGTGTTGAGCATGGAATTAGAGCACTGGCCTTATGCCATGTTCTGGAACGAGTTGATTCCCTCTCCATTGTGTTGTTATCGCATAGATGTTGGAAATGAAATGGCAACGCCATTATGCTGCGCGTCCTCCATGTAGCTAGCCAATCATTTTTCGCCTTTGCTGGGAGGGGGGGAGGGGAGGGGGGTCAAAGCCAAAAGCAAACAAAAAAAAAGAAAAAGAAAAGGCAAGCAGAAAAGCGCGACTGGTGATAGGTTGGTGCAGCCAAAAGGTCGCGTGACACATGCATGGTATTGACACGTCTCAGTGCTGGTTCATGAACCCTCCCGAGTCCCCCACGTTTGACCGAGGAGCAAAACCAGACCACCAAAACACCGGAACGACAGCTACCGGCCGACTGCCTCTCCCGCTCGAGAGCCTCCGTGCGCGTATAAAGGCGCGAGGCGCAAGAGCCCAGCGCCACTCTCAGGCCCTGAAGCTGCGGCCAAGCATTGCGCATCCCAAGCCAAGGCCAGATGCAGTCGCACTTTTGTTCTGCCACCCGGTGCCACCCGGTGCCACGGCTGGGGCTCCGACACTGGAAGCTGCGCCTTGCCGCGACGGCTCTGTCGGCGCATGGCCTTTTCCAGCATGGCGCCCTCGTCTTCCGTTGACCGCTCTCTGCTCCGAGCCATACAATTCGCCGATGTGCCGATGGTATGACATCAAACGAAGAGACGTCGTCGGCCTGCAGCACCATGATCGACGCTGACCGATTTTTTTTTTCCGGGCATGGTCGCTGATTGCGGCAAAACGAGCCTGCTTGGCGGCCGGATGCGCAGTACCCGTCCAGAGTCAGACCCTTCCCATCATCTGTGCCATCTGTCTAATTGCCCTTGTCGCCAATACTGGCAGGCACTCGGCGTAATCCGAAGCATGAATTCCTGGTGCTTCTAGCGCAGGGAACAGGGGCAGGGGGTGTGGTTCTTTTTTTTTTTTTTTTTTTTCCGGCTAAACACCAGACACCAGACACCACGCAAAGTTACACTTTTTCATCGTCGGGTTCGTCCTCGGATCATGTACAGATGAGTCTGCTGTGCTATCCGTTGTCAACTCTCCATCCCTCTCCCGGGCGACCGACCCTGGCGATGGCGGCAAGAAGCCGATATCGGTCCCCGAAACGAGGCCGCTGACCGATGCATCGCAACAAGTCCGTCGTGAGAGATTGTAGTGTGCATTCAAATCTTTCATGTCTCCTTTATCTGGTCAATGTCAGCCTTGTCTCGCCGGACCGAGTTTTCCATCTATCTAATGACCCATCTATCTAATGAGTGACGTGAAATACGAACAGACGCAATCTACTGTATGCTAAGGACTTTGAATCTGCTGCCAAGGCCGCGGGTGTTGCCCGTACATGGACAGCATGAGCGGTGTATAGAAATTGAACAACTGGAGAAGCACTGGATTAAAAATAAGGTACATTAAGAAATTCTTTTTTTTTTCCTTTCCCTTTTTTTTTTTTTTTAAAAAAAAAAAAAAAAAAAAAAAAAAAAAAACTTGCCTCTTCCGTCCTATGTAGTCGCCTCATTGTCCATTTGGGAGAAAATGGCAAATGCGGATGCAGACGCACACGCACACGCACACGCAGCGTCGGACATGGAACCAAATGCGAAAAATATCCCGAGCAAGCGTGGCCGGCCCTGTCTGTCTCTCTGTCTGTCTGATCTGATCTAACCCAAGTCAATTGAATATCCAACCTTCGCTCGCACACGCACATGCATGCACCGCAGAAGACCAAGCCGCCATGTCACCTCGGGCCGCACACCTGCAGGCGGTGCTAGCCTGGTCTGGTTGCTGGTGCCGGTCTGGTCATTCCAGTCACGATACATCTTGTCACAACCCACCAATACTTGTAGCCAGTCTCCTGCAGTGTAACCCTTCGCTTGGAAGAAGCAGACTTTATTTCTTTGCTTTTTTTTTTCTTCTTCATTTTTCTCTTCTTTTTATATTTTGCTTTTCGCCTTGTGCTTCCTTTGTTATCTTTATCTCATTCTTTACTTTCCCGATGCAACATGATACGGCTTTTGAGTTTCCTCTCGACTTCCTTGTCGCTCTCCTTACCTCGTGGCTTGCAAAAGTCCCCATTGGCCGGCTCATCGGCTCATCGGCCCAGTTTGCCCTTATCATACATAAAAACTACTGACCCATTATCTCAACTACGTGATTGTTACGAATTTGAATGGATGGACTGATACGCCTATCGTTTTTTCTTTCCTTTTCTCTTTTTCTCTCTCTTTTTCTCTCTTTTTCTCTCTCTTTCTCTCTCCTTATCCTCTTGCCAAAGATCCCCATTCCACCGATTACCTCAGCCACACCTGGCCAACACGGCATCTCTCGGCCCGTAGATGCTGACGACCATCCGGCCTGACCCTTTTGCTATCGCATTTGCCACGCCCCCCCCCCCCCTTTCCGTTTCGTCCGCGCAGCAAATCAAGGCTTTCTTCTTCTTCTCCTTTTCTTTTTCGGTGTGTGTGTGTGATCAGCTTACCTGCTGAGATCCATGCTTACCCGCCTCTCCGCACGTTACCCAAGGTTTTAGTCCTCCTCGACAGCGTCAAACGTCCGTGTTCCATCCCGTCCTGCCCAGACAAGTCGATGCATTAACCACATGATTTGCCTTGACCCCAGCAAATCCCGGTCCATGATGGGCCGACCCCATGATCACTCCTGTGCCTCTTATTCCGGTAATCATTGTGTTACATAAAACTGTGAAAAAAGTCATGGTACCAACATTATCGACCATACAGAGAGCCCCTTGCAAAGGAACCAGCCCAAAAGGGAAACAGCCCTTCACCGAATCATACAGCCCACACACCCCCCTTCCAGATTGAACAATCTCTACCCAGAGTTTCCCTTCTCTTTATCTTGCCATTTTTTTTTGATACATCATTATACAAAAGCTCCCCATCCGGCCCAAGTGAGGGCTCCGGGTCCATTGGACCAACAACGAGGGCCAACATCCCATCGCATGATCAGGAGTTCTCAGGAATAAACGAGAGTGACGATTCCGCCGCATCCGCTCGTATTCATCGGCCTTCCAGTCCATTCACTTTGATTCCAACCCAGCCTCCCGCCGCATCTGTTCCCGTTGCGTATCCGCCTCCATCTTCTGCAACTTTGCCGCACTCATCACGGCCTTTTTCCGCCTCTCCTCTTCTTCCTTGACCACGACCCAAACTAGTGACGACGAAAAAAACAATTGGTCAGCTTTGGTAAATCATGAGGAAATAGGTAAAGAAGGAAAAGGGTGTAATTAGCCCTTTGCGTAAAAAAAAACCTACTTGGCTTATCTGACTTGGAATACTCCTTCAACCTCGTGACAAAATCATCAAATTCCTGTTGCCGCTCCTCTCGTCCCTCGATGCTCTTCTTGAGCAAGTCGGGGTTATATCGCGATCGTATCTCTTCTTCCGAGGGCGTCAGTTTTAAGGTGAGGTAGGGCCCGCCAACGCTGATTGCTATGCCTCTATAATTTGGTTCATCATTTTGTTAGTATGCACACTGTCAGTTTGCTTTGGTGGGTTTTCTTTTCTTTCTTTCTTTCTTTCTTTCTTTCTTTTTTTTTTTGAGTTAAAAGAGACCGCTCCGTTGTGCGCGCAATGTGCTGCTTCTCCTGGGAGAGTCGGCTAGGATTTTTTTTTGTCACTAAGCAACGAGCACATACCCTACTAGGACTTTGGTCCAGAGCTTCCAGTTCGTAGGTTGTTTGGCCATGACGATTTTTCGGACGTGACAGATGATTTCCTCGCTTGCTCCCCACACTTTTTGGGGTTGATGGCCTATCTCTTTTTGAAAATATCGCCCGTATTATTCGTCGCCGCGAGTTCACCGGTTCTTCTCCCGTGCTGAAACGTTTCTTTTTTCTTCCGCCACTCTTATTGTCGTTTTTATTTGATTTGGTTCGTTTTTTCGGGTTCTGCGGGAGGGGGTAAATCGGTAATGAAGTGGTAGCGAAGCCGGAAAGACAAAGGGCGTTTTGCCGCCCGTTATGTGGATCGAATTAGGATGGGAAGGGTATGACGCTGTCAGGGAAGAGAATGGAGGACATCATCAATGGGTTGGATTTTCGGGTCCAACGGGCTGAGAGCTATCGAGTGGCGGTGCGGGGGAGTAGCCATGTGGCTGAGAGGGGCTGGGTGAAGTCGTCTGGGTAGGCAATTCCCAAACTTTTTACACCAAAAAAATGAATTTGGCGACATGTTCGGAATTGCCTGTACTCATTGAAGGACATGTATCGCACAAAAAAAGCGGATGTGATCACAACACATTCATTAGTGCGTTAGACCCCTTTTGTATCCCATCATCCGTGCAACAACATCACGCCCTACATGCGCCACGCCCGACTCTGGTCATATCATGCCTCCGCGAGAGATTGGCTAAAGTTTTGAACACCATACATGCCATACACACCCTGTAACAGCCTTGGAAGACGTCTGGTAGCACTATCAGAATCTAGAACGGGTTGTTTTTAATCGCCAGGGTTCAGGTCCGCGCAGCTAGTAGTACTGATTGATGTACGTACCTACTACATACTAGTATCGTCGCCATCTCGAGATGGGTCGTTTGCCTTGACATGGCGAATATTGATGCCTCCTTGTTGTATGGAACATTGTGTATTTACGACTCGCTGGCCATGGAAGGAGGAACTCGGAGTCAAGGAGGGAATGTATCTCCTATTCCACTCTCTCCTTATTATCTCTTTATTTAGTTATTCTTCTTCTTTTCTTTATCTATCCTTTTTTTTTTCTATTTTAAATTTTTTAGTATATTTTTTTAATATTTTCTTATCTTTTTTTTCTTTATATTTTGGCCCCCTTACCACTTCTTTTCATCTACCCTTTTTAATACATACCCCTCCACTCTTTGAACAACCCTACAGCCCTCCTTCTCACAGCCCACCCGTCCATCGTCGCAGCAGGATTTTCATAGCACCCGGCATATAGGGGTTCTCGACCCCCCCAAGCAGCTCATGTAATTGCATCTTGTTTCGTGCTGTGTATAACAGTGATGTGAGAGGAGCGTGAATTAGTTGTGCGTGCGGGGTTTGGGGAGTCAATGGGGACGACATGGATGGGTGGTTTTGAGGAGCGAGTTGGTGTTTGAGCTAGATGACTGGCTTTGTGTGTCTTGGGATATGCATGTATACACATACATAGGTCTCTTTTCTCCTTTTCATCTCAGTACTTTCCCTAAAACGACAGCTGCGCGGCTGTGAGGGCAGGGCTCTGGACCAGGAAACATAAGAGGCGTTGGGTCTGTTGGTCAAAGACAGGGATGGGGATGCGAAAAGTTTATTTCGAGTGCAATGGACTGCCTTTATATGTATGCATTCAGTTACTTTTTTTTTTGGAGACATCTCCATCCCTACTAATACGCATCGTGCTTCACCTTCTTTTCTTACAGTCTAGACGTCTTTGCAGCAAACTGCAGCGCAATGTGCTTCGCACCACCTTCAAACATGGCCTTGACATCATTCGCCAACAGCTCGGGCACCTCGTGCGCCGCAAAATGACCCCCCGAGGCGTGAACCTTTTCATACACCACGGGACCCAAGGTCCTGCCCCAGGAGAGGGGGGGAAGCATCAGATCCTTGGGAAAGTAGGATAACCCGAGGGGCACATTGGGCACGTACGCGCCACGCACCTTGGTCGACACGTCCGGGTCAGCGTGTACTCGTTCATAGTAGATGCGCACGCTGGCGGCAGCGCCGGCCGTGGAGAACTGGTAAATGGAGATCCAGGTCAAGATCTCGTCGTCGGTCCAGGGATAGCTGTCGGTCCAGTCGTGCAGCTTCTCGTAGATCCAGGCCAGGAGGGAGACGGGGTCGGTGAGAGCGATGCCAATGGTGGACGGGCGGGTGCTATGCTCGAGGCTGTATGCCTGGCCTTCTTTCCTGAACCATTCGGTGCGCTCGCGGAAGTGCTTCGAGTGGCTGCCAGCGGCTGTGAGCTTGTCTTGGATGTAGGCGAGAGGGGTTTTGGTAAGACTAGGAGGATCTCGGACCGCAATCATGTTGGTATGGCATGCGAGGCAGTGGGCTGGGTAGAGGATGCTAATCATGCGGGTTATAAAAAATCCCCAGTCGCCACCTTGGGTGACTGGTGGTTTTTTTTTTTGAAGAAAGGGTTTGTTAGTTAGTCACAAGAGAGAAGGGTTTTTTTTTTTCGGTGGGTTGAAACAGAGGACGATGCTCGTTGTCCCTGGGCTCATAGCAGTCATACCATATTTGTCGTAGCCTAGATTCAGCATCAGCTTATGACAAGTCTCTGCGTACTGAGGGATGCCGAATCCCCTCTTGGTCACGCCGTCTGAGAAGCCATAGTTGGGAAGAGAGGGAGCAACAACATGAAACGACGGTCCTTGCTCGGATTCCGTCAGAAGAGGCAGGATTTTGGCGACTTCCATGAAATGTCCTGGCCCTGGGAGATGCAGCGTTAGTGATGACTCCATGTGCGTTTATACGGAAAGGTGGACACTTCGTTTGTCCTCGACTTTTAGTTTCTAGGTACTAGACTTCTAGATCTAGACTTCACTCTGGTTCTGGGTTCTCGACTTCTCGACTTCTCGACTTCTCGACCCTGTGTCCTCGGAGGCGGTGATCGAGACTTACATCCATGGCAGAACAGTAGAGGAAGACTCCCTGACCGAGGGCTCTCCTTGTGCACAAAATGGATGTCGAGTCGGCCGAAACCGTCCACGTCGACGGCCGTCTTGAACTGCGGCAAGTCGGCATTGAGCTTCGCTTCCTGTGCGCGCCAATCGAAGCCATCGCGCCAGTACGTTGCGAGACGCTGAATGTCGTCACGCGGTGTGCCGTACGCCCAGTCATTGGAGAATTCGACCTCGTCGGGGAGGTCGGAGAGGGCGAGTTTCTGCTTGAGTCTGCTGATGGCGGCGTCGGGCACGTCAATCTTGAAGGGAGTGATGGTGTTGCTAGCCATTGGTTCGTGTGACGCGTGTCAAGAACGGGCGAGAACTATGAGGAATCTACAAGAATCGCGCAAAAAGGGGGGGATACCGGACGTGAAAAGTACAGCAGGTTGATTCTGACGCTGATTGCTGGATTACCAGCCCTCGGCTCAGGTTTGACGAGCGATGGTCACGCAGTCGATGACAAATGTGCCCTGTGCCAGACTGGCCACGCCGATGTGAGCGTGTGTCTGTTATCGCACAAAAAACCGCATGTCATCACATCACATTCATTAGTGCGCCCGAAAAACCCCCTCTGTTCTCATGCAACAGTCTGCCGCCAGATACGACGCTGTCAATGCAGCCACAGCCAGCGAGATCAGCCAGACAGGCCTCGGTCCAGAGTGCCCGCTTCGACACTGACACACCATACCCCGTTGATAATTGCTGTTGATCCCAAATTGATCGCCTCTCGTCCATCAGAGTCCGCGACAGGACAAGCAGTGCAGGAGCCATAGAGTCGACAAGAACATTGTTGCAGTCGTGAATTCTGAGCGGTCGAAAACTTCACGCGCTTCATGACGGTCCCCTTGCCCATAGAAACCAATGCACGTCGCGTTATGGCATGTCTAATTCTATGGCCAGTCCGTGATATTTAGCCTTTGTTATACTATCAGAATGACGTTTAGTAAAGTGGTAATGTTTTATTCTCTCATTTATTTATAATATAGTCCTTATTTATATATTCTATTCTCCTTCTCTTTCACTTTCTTCTATTCCCTTTCTATTCCCTTTCTATTCTTTTCTATTCTTTTTTATTCTTTTCTATTCCTTTTTTATTCGTTTCTTATTCCTTTCTTATTCTTTCTTTAATTCTTTTTCTTTTTCTTTTTCATTTTTTTTTTCATTTTTTTCATTTTAATAATTTATTATGATAATTTATCTCTATTATCCTACTACACACCCATGACAGTAGACATCTCTTCTCAGCACATCGCATAACATTTATTAATACAAATTTTCAATCAATTCTATTTGTCTAATGTCATGCTCATCATAGGGTCATAGTCATGCACGGCCCCAGGGTATTTACTTCTTCTCCTTTTTTCCAGGTTTGTCCTTTTTTGTTTTCTTCTTCTTTTTGTGTCTGATCATCTGCTCCAAAAACAACAGCCAAAAAAAGACAGATAAAATACATGAATATATTTACTTCTTATACGGAGCAGGTCCAATCATCAGCTCTGGCCGGACGAGGGTATCGAATTCATCCGAGGTGAGGGCCTGGAGCTCCATGGCGCTTTCTTTGAGGGTGAGACCCTTTTTGTGGGCATTCTTGGCGACCTTGGACGCCATGTCGTAGCCGATTTTGGGGTTGAGGCAGGTGACGAGCATGAGGCTGGGCAGAATGGTTAGTATTTTTTCGTTTCTCATTCATTTGTTTGTTGTTTGTTCGTTGGGTTGATGCTGGGGACGAGAGTAATGAATACTCCCAGTGGAAAGGGACGTACGATTCTTTCATGATTTGGGCAATCTTTTCCTCGTTGGCCTGCAGACCGGCGACGAGGTTCTTTTCAAAGGAGCGCATGCCGTCGGTGAGGATGCGCGAGCTGTGCAAGAGGTTGCGGATGACGAGAGGCTTGTAGACGTTGAGCTCGAATTGACCGTTCATGCCGCCAATGGTGGTGGCGACGTTGTTGCCCATGACTTGGGCGCACACCATGGTCAGGGCCTCGCATTGGGTCGGGTTCACCTTGCCGGGCATGATGCTGCTGCCGGGTTCGTTCTCGGGCAGGGCGAGCTCGCCGAGACCGCAACGGGGGCCGCTGCCGAGGTAACGGATGTCCTGGGCGATCTTGGTGAGAGAGGTGGCGAGGGTGTTGAGGCTGCCGTGGGCCTGGACGATGGCGTCGTGGGCGGCAAGGGCCTCGAACTTGTTGGGCGCTGTCTTGAACTGGGTGCCGGTCATGCGGGAGACTTCCTCGGCGATGGCCTCGGCGAAGCCTTCAAAGGTGTTGATGCCGGTGCCGACGGCGGTACCGCCCTGGGCCAGGAGGCGCAGATCGGGCAGTGAGCCCTCGATGCGCTTGATGCTGAAGTCGAGCTGGGCGACGTAGCCCGAGAACTCCTGGGCGAGGGTCAGGGGCGTGGCATCCTGCAGGTGTGTGCGCCCAATCTTGATGATCTTCTTGGCGTCAAACTCCTCGACTTTTGCCTGGAGAGCGGCACGGAGGCTGTGCAGGGCGGGCAGCAGCTCTTGTTCCAGGTCGAGGACGGCAGCAATGTGCATGACGGTGGGGAAGGTATCGTTGGAGGAGGCGCTGCGGTTGACGTGGTCGTTGGGGTGGACCGGCTTCTTGCTTCCCATCTGGCCACCGAGAATCTCGATGGCTCGGTTGGAGATGACTTCATTTGCGTTCATGTTGGACTGGGTGCCGGAGCCGGTCTGCCAGACGACGAGGGGGAAGTGGTCCATGAGCTTGCCATCGGCAACCTCCTTGGCGGCTTGCTGGATGGCCTCGCCAATCTTGGGATCTGCGGATGGAGCGTTAGTTTAAGAGATTGTTACAAAGCCCACACCAGAGCCCGCACACCGGGTAAGAGGCAGAGGGTAAGAGGCAGAGGGTAAGAGGCAGAGGGTAAGAGGCAGAAGGCAAGAGGCAGAAGGCAAGAGGCAGAACGTACCCAGGCCATATCGCATGTTGACGGTGGCGGCCGCTCCCTTGAGGATACCAAAGGCCTTGACAATGGGAGGAGGCATGCGATCCTGGGGCTGGTTGATGCGGAAGTTCTCGAGCGACCGCTCGGTCTGGGCACCCCAGTACTTGTCGCTCGGGACTTGGATCTCGCCAAAAGCATCGCTCTCGGTTCGCGTGGCCTGGGCCATGTTTCGTGCGGTGCTGTGCAAGCTGCGGATGCATGTGCTGGATACGCCAGGACGAAGACGAGCTTGTTGGAGTTGGCGTTGCAGCTGCGGGGTCCCGGCGACTCGGGCTGACGTAGCTGGCGAAGCCAAAGCCGAAGCCGTAATAGCTCGTCCAACCTTGGAGACGGATGAAGCAAGGCCCGAGGCCAGCCCTCTGCTCGATGCGGTGCGCAACATTGTTACGGTGAGAATGTGGTGGTGGGGGGGTGGTTGGTTTTTTTTTTTTCCCTATCCACGTGGTGTGCGCCTGAAAAAAATGCCAAGATCAAACAAGATATAAAAAAAAATGATGAAAGAAAAAAAGTACGAGCGCAATGTCGCTAAATGCTCAGGTGCTTCCGAGGGAAAATAAGAATAAATAAATAAATCAGAATCAGACACGCTCGCGCGTTTTGCCTTTCTAAAAAAGGAAGAGAGAAAAAAGAGGACAATAGCCGGCGCAATCCAGACGACGACAACCCGGGGGGGAAATGCTCCCGGTTTTTCCCTTTTACCAGGGTGAGGCTCCGAAGACAAATAGCTCAGGAGGAGCCGAAATTGCGCGCCGGAATTTTGGTTTGTCCTTCAGCCGACACGGATGAGATGTAACCCGTCGGTATCTGACAGGCGCCGCGGCCCGCCGTGTTGGAAATCCACTTTTGAGTCGTACTGACGGGAATGGCCAAGCTATCTTCATCGGCTATTTTGCTTAGAAAGATATAGAATTTTGTCCAAATGCATAGGTTTACTCTTTGCACAGAACTTACATGGAAGTTTAAGTACTTTGCTAGCAGGGGCTTTCAAATCTTGTATGCCTATTGAAGGGAAGAATTTATGAAAAAAAAAAAAAAACATGATTTTACTTTATAAATTTTACTATTAATTTCTATGACTGTATCCTTTGTATGCAATGTAAACGGTAAGACAGATGGTATAAAGTGGCTGACCTATAGTATCGTAATTGTATGTATATTTTGTACCTGCCCTTGTCGACTGACAACTTTGCCGTCTCTCGTGGGCCACACCCTAAATCATGTTCAAACGTCAATTGCTTCTCCTCCAACCTCGATCACAGGACACGCAGACGTGAAACAAATTCGTTATCATGAACCAAGAGTGTATCCGCATCCCACGCCCCTTGACAGGGCAACAAGCAGCATAAGCTAATGCGACTATGAAAATAATATCCATGCCGGTAAAAACGCCTCTAAACGGACGGAGTTGGAAAAAAAGAGGAAAAAAAAAAAGTCTCGCTTGGTAAATCAAACCCACATCCTTCTCCGTGCCTCGTTTGGACCCGAGGATGTGCTTTGCAATTTCTTCACGCCTCTTGACAACAGACCAGCGGGCCCAATTGTTCTCTCAAAAACGCAGAAACGTAGAAACGCAGGCCTTTCAATAAACATTCGTAAACCCATGCTCATAAACTTCATCTCTCTGTCTTTCCATCCATTGAAGCAGATCGCAACGCTTTCCATGTTGCTGTCTTTGTCTCTCTTTTTCTGTCTTTATTGTCTTTTCTTTGTCTCTTTCGTTCTTTTTCTCTCCATCCGTCTTTTTTTTTCTTTCGCGCTTTCATTACATTCTTCTTCTTCGATTTCGAATTGGCCCCCAGAACCGCTTAGCAACCACATTTTTTTTCAAGATTCATCAAGGCAAGCTTTAATTTTTTTTTTTTCCTTACTGTGCTGGTTCTTTCCACTGTCCAGTAGCTGGTACTGATAGACACCGGCAGTCTAGTGGATCTTTTCACCATTGGCTTTGGGACTAGACTCTCCATGAGGATGCTTGATGGTCAGACACCAGATGTCGAGGAAGTCGCAAATCGAAACAATCACATCGACAACAAAGCTTCCATATACACCAATGGCCAGGCCAAGCATGAGAAAACTGTAAGAAACCTGGTATTCACCACTGCCAAGAGCACTGGGCCACCCAATGCCAAATCGCTCTAGGCAAATGGGGGCCAGGGAGTCGACAACTCCGAGGCCCAGCGGGATAGCCAGCACGTTCCAGTATGGAAAGGGCAACTTGACCAAATGAGCTGTAATCATCTGCCCGACACTGTACGCGTTGACAATGCCCGCAAACAGGACGAATGGTACCAAGTGATGGTACAAAATGACGGGCTGTAGGTATAGATACGTCACAATCAAGGTCCAGACGCCAAAGAATGGCAACAGGCCAATAAGAGCTCCTCGGGAACGATCTCCTCGTTCGCGGCGAGCTCGAATGACATTGAATGAGGACTCAACGGTGTTGAGAACAAGGACGACGACGCCTTGGACCAAATACCACTCACTGAAGGAGAGGTTGTATAATACCTTCGGTATGCCAAAGATGCCGATGTTTTGGGGCAATCCCATGGTCTGGAACATGCTCTGCTGCCAAATGTGGGCTCCGCCAAAGTAGCCAGTCAGGGCGTAGACAAAAACCAAGATCAAAACTCCCTCAACGGGACCGTTGACAACGCCAAGAGTCAAGGTTTTTGTATGGTATTCATCCCAGGTCTGGACATAAAATGTAAGTAGGGCTGGAGGGCCGCAACAAGTTTTGTGTCAGTGCGGTGGTCATTACTTGGGGGGACAAAAAAAAGTCAATTAAGCCTGGACAACATACCCGCGAATAAAGTCGCAACCGTCTTCCATCCCTGTCCCATATTTTGAGAACCAGCAAAGACGAGGCATTCCAGACTGGTATTGAGCGCATCCACGCCATGGTCGAAAAGTTCACCTAGAGGACCAGACTGTTTGGTGCGACGTCTGAATGTTGATGGTTAGCTCTGATGTCATGATGAAATGGTCCCTCGCCGCGATCCAGTACAAGTTGCATAGCTCCGGGCAACTGAGTTTTTCACTGGCTCAACGCGGCTATTGAGCGCCCAGCCAGTGCCCAGAATCAAATTTGATAGATATGTACTCACGCTTGAGCACCATCAACAGCATCGAAAGTCTGGTAGAGGAAGAGGCCGACGGCCCAACTGTAGTAGACCCACGCAGGGCAGTCCTGATCGAGAGTCGGGTTGTACCACAGCAAAGTCAAGACGTTGATGACAATGAACAGAAAACCCGTCAATGTAATCAAATTGGGCGCCATACTCATAGGGAACAGCTTGATGACGAAGTTGTTGTAAAACGGCTTAAGGATGTATTTGGACGTAAGAGACCGGTCGACGGCGGAGTACTTGTACTCCTTCAGCGCCGGAAGCTGATTTTGTCGGAGATAGACCATGGTGGGCGACAAGGCAGAGAGAAAGCTATGAGAGGGATGGCGTGAGAAATTGCATGCTTCTTGTAGAGTCGAGTGAAGACTTACTAGTACAGCGGGTGTGTGTGCCGTGCTATCTTTCTATATGGGTTGATGGGTTGATATTGGGATGTCGTCGGGACCGCAAGCCGAGGCCGGGGGGGGGGGGGGGGGGGGGGGGTCGTAAAAAAAAGGGGAGACTTCGGAGCTATTTGATGCACTCGCTCACAAGCAAGAAAAAGAGAGCACAAGGCAGCAGGAGGTAGGAAAGCAACGCAAACAAGCAAAGTGCGATACGAAACAATGCAGAAAGCACTCCGCCCTTTGACCAGAGGGGCGGTCGCAAAGATGAGCTATAGGTAGGCCGGAGCAGGACGGAATGGATGCTGCAGATTGCTGAGATGGCGGATTGTAGGAGTCAATGACCGACCACAGACGAGGCACGAGGGCGGGCGGGCGCCTTGGTGTCTTTGAGCCTTTTTTTTTTTTTTTTT